>BCLG01000908.1:34030-50928 GCA_001602295.1 Zoysia matrella
GGCGAGCGTAACGGCCGCGCGGGCGACGCGCGTCACGGGCGCGCCGCCGCCGCCAAACTCCCAGAAAACTCGCGAGAGTAAAACTGGAAAAGAGAGGAAATGGTTAGAGTTAGGGTTGGAAGAGAACCCCACTCCTTTTATACCTTCGAAAAATAAGCTCGTCCGTTAGATCTAGATCCAACGGTCCAGATCCGTTAGATCTAGATCCAACGGTCCAGATCGCGTGATGGCTAAATGAGCTAGATTTGGCCCACGACGGAGTCCAAATTTTCGGCCCAAGCCCAGGTTGGCTTGCATGAATTGCAACAGAACAATGGGCCAGGCCGAATTTCAATTTCGGCCCAAAAAGAAAAGTTTTTCCATTTCTTTTTCAGAGGCATTTTTAATTGATTAATTAAGTAATTTTTTACCTAATTAAATCTGTTAAAATTCGAATCAACGGAATAATTTTGACAGAATAGAAAATAAAAGTAAATGCTTCTGAAAATTAAAGAATTTTTGATTCCGCTGCGTACTTAAAGAAATTATTTTCATTATTAAATTTGAACCAACGGGAGAATTTAATTTTAGAAAAATAGTAATAAATTTCGATAATTATGATATTGTTATTTTCTGTCCAACGTTGATAATAACAGTATTATAATTTTTGTAATTGACATTTTATGTATTATTTCTATTTCTGCCCAACGGTGACATAGATTGAATGTATAATATAAAATTGTGTGTCATATTTTTGACCAACGTTGAAAATAAGACATATAATTTTACTGTTTTTGTGTTCTCACTTTATTTGATTAATTTACAGGCGGATACAACTTAACGAGTCGTATCAAAGAAATACGCACTCTCAAAGGTGACAACTATGGAGAGTGAAAGAAAAAGATAGATCTAGTGTTTATCTTAGCTGAGGTAGACTGGGTTCTTACCACAGGATGTCCCACTGAGCCTGAGGAGCCAGTGAGGAAAGAAAATGAGGCTGAGGCTGCTTGACAGACAAGACAGAGGGACTATGCTCTCTTAAAGATGTTCTATGACCTTGAGCATAGAAAATGGACCACAGCCAACAAGAAGTGTATGGCTGTGATAAAGAACAAGATTGAGCCTGCAATTGTGGGTTCAATCGTGGAGTGTGACACCGTCACAAAGTACTTTGAAAGAATAAAGAGTCAGTTTACTGGCTCTTCAAAAACATACGCCACACAAGTCATTAAACAACTTGTGAATGAAAGGTACTCTGGTGGTAACGGTGGTATTAGAGAGCACATACTGAGAATGAGCAACATGGCATCGAAGCTCAAACCAATGGATCTGGGTCTCAAAGATGCACTCCTTATTCATATGATTTTTACGTCTTTGCCAAAAGAGTTTGACACGTTTATTGTCAACTACAATATACAACCCGAGTCTTGAGATTTGAAAAAGTGCATAGCAATGTGTGTGCAAGAGAAAGACAGAATTAAAGCTTCATATGGTGGTTTTATCAACTATGTGAAGGATAACAAAAGAAAAAACTTCAAAAGCTACACCTCAAAGAACAAGAGAAAAGCCCCTGTCCATCAGCCTCAACAGAACAAATTTGCAGTGGACAAAGATCAGTGCCTTCACTGTAAGAAGACGGGACACTGCAAAAAGGATTGTCCCTCCTATCTAAAGATGATCATGGCAAAAAAAAGGTGAAAACATTATTACCTTTATAAATGAATCTCTATATGTGCAATATTCAAAATCTACTTGATGGATTGACTCTGGAGCAACCGTTCGTGTTGCTAATTCATTGCAGAGATTTCGTTCGACGAGGACTACGCAAAGAAGAGAAAGATGCATTAAAGTTGCAAATGGAGTCCAAGTTGAAGTTGAAGCCGTTGGCGATCTTTCATTAGAGCTAGCTGATGGCTTTATTCTTATACTTTGATATGTTCTTTATGTACCATCTCTACCTAGGAATTTGATTAGTGTTTCATGTTTGGATAATAATGGTTATGATTGTCATTTTGGAAATGGTAAGTGTGAAATAATGCTTAATAAAGAATGCGTTGGTCTTGTCATCTTACAAAATGAGCTTTATTTGCTATCACTACGTGATAATGTGAATGTCGTATGCGATAATGATAATGTTACATGCGAGATAAAAGAATCCTCGTCTATGAATGAAAATAGAAAACGAAAAAGAACTCTAGATGAGTCGTCGAAATTATGGCACTGTCGTTTAGGCTATATTTCGAGGGGGAGAATAGAAAGACTAGTTAAGAATGATATTCTTCCTCCACTAGAGTTCTCAGACTTAGAACAATGTCTAGATTGCATTAAAGAAAAATATGTAAAGAAAATTAAGAAAGATGCAAAAAGAAGCACAGAAATTCTACAAATTATCCACACAGATATTTGTGGTCCCTTTTCTGTAAAGAGCATAGATGGTTATGACTCGTTCATAACATTCACGGATGATTACTCCCGATATGGATATATTTATCCAATCAAAGAAAGAAATGAAGCTTTGGATAAATTTAAGATATTTAAGACTGAAGTTGAAAACCAACATGATTTAAAGATAAAGATAGTCCGATCTGATCGTGAGGGGGAGTACTACGGTCGGCATACTCCGTATGGACAAGTTCCTGGACCTTTTGCAAGGTTTCTACAGGAAAATAGAATAGTGTTCCAGTATTCTACACCAGGCGAACCTCAGCAAAATGGAGTAGCTGAAAGACGCAATCGTACCTTGATGGATATGGTGCGAAGCATAATGAGCTATTCTACACTGCCATTGAGCTTGTGGATGGAGGCGTTAAAAACTGCCATTCATATTCTCAACAGAGTACCAAATAAGTCGGTGCTGAAAACACCGTACGAATTGTGGACAGGTAGAGTTCCCTCGTTAAACCACTTACGAGTGTGGGGGAGCCCAGCTGAGGCTAAAGTATTTAACCCAAACATTGGGAAGCTTAATCCCAATACAGTAAGTTGCTATTTTATTGGTTACCCAAAAAAGTCAAAAGGTTATCGTTTCTACTGTCCAGACAGACATACAAAGTTTGTAGAAACGAGACACGCTGTCTTCTTAGAGGATGAAATGATGAGAGGGAGCATGGTAGCTCGAGAGATTGACCTGAAAGAGAAGCGGGCGTATGCGCCCACTCCGATGATTCAAGAACCATTTTTTACACTACCTGCTGTCGTTGCACCGACAGTGCGTGATACTGTGATGCAAGCACCTGTTATTGTTCCTCCTGTGGCAACAATGAATGAAAATGAGGAACTTGTTCCTCAGGATCCAATAGAACCCATTGCCATAGATGAGGGGGAGTAAGAACAGCCTCAAACAAAAAATGTACAGAATAAAGAGGCCCCGAGGAGGTCTCAAAGAGTAAGAAGATCAGCTATTTCTGATGACTATGAAGTTTATCAGACAGAATAATTTCAAATGGAGGATGATCCCACCTCATTTGAAGAAGTCATGAAAAGCGAAAACTCTTTAAAATAGCTTAAGGTCATGGAAGAAAAAATGAAGTCCATGAAAGCTAATAAAGTCTGGGACTTGAAAGTAATTCCTAAAGGAGCCAAAACAGTAGGCTGTAAATGGGTCTACAAGACAAAACTCGACTCTCAAGAGAATATAGAAAGATATAAAGCACGACTCGTGGCAAAAGGCTTTACTCAAAGAGAAGGGATTGATTACAATGAGACCTTTTTTTCGGTCTCATGTAAAGATTCTTTCAGAATTATAATGGCACTAGTGGCTCATTATGATTTAGAGTTACATTAGATGGATGTAAAGACAGCATTTCTCAATGGTGATTTAGAGGAACATGTTTACATTGCACAACCGAAAGGTTTTGTTATGGAAGGAAGTAAAAAACTGGGATGCCGTCTAAAGAATCGATTTATGGGTTAAAGCAAGCTTTAAGACAATGGTACTTGAAGTTTGACAGCACGATAAAGAAATTTGGGTTTAAAGAAAATATTGAGGATAACTGTGTTTATTCAAAGTTTAAAGATGAGAAGTTTATCTTCCTAATACTGTATGTGGATGATATCCTACTAGCTAGTAGTGAGGTCAGTCTGCTACTGGAGACAAAGAAGATTTTGTCCTCAAACTTTGATATGAAAGATCTTAGTGAAGCTTCATTCATTCTGAGAATCGAAATTCATCGAGATAGAAATAAAGAGGTATTGGGACTGTCACAAAATGCATACATAGAGAAAGTATTAAAGAAATATGGTATGCATAAATGTAGTCCATCACCTGCAGCTATAGTCAAGGGCGACAGGTATAGAGATTTTCAATGTTCCAGGAACCAATATGAGATCGATCAAATGAAAGCGGTTCTATATGCTTCAGCTGTCGAAAGCTTACAGTATGCTTAAGTATGTACACGCCCTGACTTAGCATTTGTTACCGGGTTACTTGGCAGATTCCAGAGCAATCCTGGAATAGAGCATTGGAAATTGATAAAGAAAATCTTGCGCTATTTGTAAGGAACAAAAGTCCTCATGATGACATACAGAAAATCAGATTCACTCCATATAGTGGGGTATACAGATTCTGATTATGCGGAAGATGATAGAAAGTCTATATCCGGATATGTGTTTACTTTCGCTGGAGGAGCTATTTCGTGGAAAAGCTCAAAGCAAACCGTCACTACATCGTCCACAATGTATGTTGAGTTTGTAGCATGTTATGAGGCTACGGGGCAGGTGAACTGGCTTAAGAAGTTCATACCCGGTTTAAAAGTGGTTGACGACATCTATAGGCCACTTAAGTTGTACTGCGATAACGAACCCGCAGTAACATATGCACACAACAATAAGTCAAGTGGTACTGTCAAACACATTGACATAAAGTACTATGTTGTGAAAGATAAAGTTCGGAATCAAATTATAAGTCTTGAGCATATAAGCACCGCAAAGATGCTAGCGGATCCGCTTACTAAAAGCTTACCACCCAAAGTATTTATTGAACATGTTGTCGGCATGGATTTAAGGGAAAGTCTGTGATTCCTGAACTAAAAAATGGTCCAAAATATACAGTAACTATTTCAGAACAGAAAAATGTATTGTAGCTGTTAAGTGTATCGGCGATTGATCGTGACGATGAGACAGTTCTATGCATTAATCTGTAATGGAATGAGTGAAGTTAAAAAGTAATAAAGATAAAAGTATAAAGTGAGAGCAAGGAGGAGAATGTTAGAAATTGATCTCCACCCATTTTGGCCCAACGACTTTAATGGGCCCTTGACCTAATCGCGCCCTGATCGGGGGCGCCCAATCCATTATGGCTGGTGGACCCCTATCGCCAGCGCCACAATAAATAGAGGTGGGGGCCGGTCGGAACTCATGACCTAAGTTCGTACGTACCGCCGCACCGCACCGATAAAAAACTAAACCCAATCAGTGAGGGGGCGCTGTGCCGACGGGAAGCACCACTGCCATCACCGCCACGACGACCGTCGTCATCGGGAGATCAACGATGTCGCCGTGACTTCTACGCCACTGCCCTCTTTACCGACCGACGTTGCACTAGCGCAGAGAATAGCACCGACAAAGAACAGATGGTCAGATCGTCTTCTCGACTCCGGCGACCAAATCCGAAGGTATTGACCACCTCCGAACCACAGATTTATTACCGACATAAAACTCTTGATCTAAACTCCTGTACACCGAGAAAAGATCGCAACATCTGTATCCTCCGGGTTTCTTCCTCGCGGGCCATCTCAGGCATGAAGACATGCGTGAACGCAGCAAACGAGGATAATCAATCAGCAGAGGTGACGGCTCATGCCATTTCTGGAATGTCCAGACGAGCAACAGCGGCGAGGTGCCGGGCTCTCGACACCGTGGAGTGGGCACGGTCGACACCGGAAGCTCGCGTCCATGCGTCCTGGAGCTCGCGCTACGTAAATCCGCACGGAGACACGCCGCCGAGCCAAGGCCCCGCGCCCGCGCGCCGGCCGTGTCGCACCGCGCAGCGCCGCGCTCGTGGGGCAGCGGACCACGGGACTACGGTAGCGCGCAAAGTCTACTTCCCCGGCTGCCCGCCCGCCGCGCGCGGCGTGCGGTCGTTTCACGTCAAATCGTGTTATCGGAAGCGATCGAGCGTTACACCCACCGCGCTACAACAACGAGGCATCGGCTGACTCGCTCGTTCTCGCCGGCAGTTTGGCGGCTTTGGCCCGCAGTCTCGCCCATACGTCACTGACCAACCACCGCCGCGCCGATGGTTTAACTCGCTCCGGCCGGCCGCGCCGCGCATGCCGCTGGCGCCGGCCTAGGTTCGCGTCGCATCGCATGCATTGCGCTCGGCGGCGGCGGCGGCGCGTGGCGACGACAGACATCCACCGGCGCGACCTAACACGCGCCGTCGTGTCGGGCGGACACCCGCCCACGTCCTGGACGGGAGCAAGCGATCGAGCTGTACTGCTGGCGCGCTGCCTGACACGCCCTCGTGCGCGGTGACTACGCGCACGAGACGCGTAGCACGGGGCGACGGTAACACGTAGTAGTACGAGCGGGACCATGCATGGCGCCGGATCCGCCGGTGCATGCGTCCGCGCACGATGGGCAGGGCAGGGCAGGCCACGCAGAGATCTCGCCACGCATGGGCTCGGTCTGGGTCGCTGCTCGTCGCGGGCATGGCGCGCGGAGGAGCGGAGACCGCGGCGGATGGCCGGCGCGCGCGCATGTCCGCGCCGGGTCGCGGCCGTGTCCGGTCCCTAGGCGACGCGTGGTCCCGCCGGGCAGGTAGTCCCCCTGCCTCCGCGTTCTGGCGGGCCGGCATGGAACAGAATTCAATCCCAACACTCACTCAGAGCCCTGACGTTTGCCAATCAGTTTGGCTGGCAAACTCGCATATTCTAAAACAACAAAAAAAAAAATTTTTGCTCGGCATCCGCAGTTCCGTTCACTTGGTTGAAACTGTCGAAAAATTTGACCTGGGAAGGGATTTACCTCACTCAGGTCCTCCGCAAATTTTCGTTCTCGTAGTAGTAACCGAGACGAGTCCGTCAGTGAGAACGCGACGACGACCAGCACATTTCCGACGTGGCACGGCCACAAATCTTTCCCCAAACATGTAGTCAAAAATCCTGCGCGCACCTCTGACGCCGCCAGATTCCTGCCGCGGGGAGAAGGAAGCAGCCGCCGCCTCAACTAACTCCGCGTCGTCGGCGCCGTGGCCTCCCTCCGACCGGATTCCCCCAACGCCAGGTGAGACAACTTCGGTTTGGCACTTTGCTGTCGCGCGGAAGCGCTCCCAGAACAGAGTCCATCACCCAAGCGGAAATAGAAAAGCGAAATTCCTTAACCACTTCGCCGTGTCTCCGGCTCTCCGCTCCGTCGGCCGGCCGCTGCTTCCCGGCTCTTTCAGTTCGCTCGACACACATGAAGAAACCAAACCTGAGTCCTGATTTGCGTGCGCCTTTCCGTCCGGGCTCCACGCGACCGTCGCGACGACGCTGATCGACAGACCGGGTCGTATGCGAATGCGAACAAAAAGCGTCGGGATATATAATCCGTCCGCTCCAATAAACAAACGGGTCGGGGGCGCAGACGCACGAAACCGCGCGATCACAATGTGTTTAATTCAGCTGGTTTTCCGACTCGACCGGCGGGCTTCATTCGTACGCGTCGTCACTAGACAGGATAACAGTTTCAAAAACCGTTGAAAATACGTCAAAAGATAAGCAACATGATTTGGATTTTGGAAGGAAGCAGCTAGCACTAGACGGCCGGTTCGACTCGTCCATCAGGTCGCTGTCGAGCGACCGAGTCGTTCGGTTGGTTTGGCGACGTCGTGTCACGGGTTGTTTGCAATGGAAAAAGGGTTCTTGTCCGTGGCGCGTCGATCGCCTTGTAGTTTCAATTCATACGTCTTTTCAATCAGAAAATTTTTAGATCGATTGGTTCATGGATGATAGAGTAGTACGCTGTGTTTCCCCCCGGTCTTTCATGGCGGCTCAATATATAATCGCGTTGCAATGAGTACGTTTGACGCGTCAGGCGTGACAAAGAAAGTCGACCTGCTTCCGTTTTCTGGTGGATAATAAATCGGCGAACGGTATAAGAAGGTGACGCAGAAAATCCGTAGGAGTTAGGCTTTGATCATTTCGAAAATAAAAAGAGTTAGGCTTCGGTCTAGACTCTCAAGGGTTGTGTTTGGAACCAGCAGAGATTATTATAATCTAGATTATAAAAATAGTTTATATAATTTGGTAGATGTGTTTGGAGGTTAGATTATAAAAACTACGTATCCAGTTTTTTTTTTACTAATGACCTATTTACTCTTTGTTGTTGAGAAGTGATAGCAACTTTTATAATAATTAAATATTTAATAAAGATAAAATTATCTTTCCTTAGGTATAATATTTTTTAGATATAATAAGTTTATTATAATCTGAGTTTTCAGTTTCTATAATCTATAAAAGAACGACGTCTTTGAAACCATTAACATTAAATAATTCAGATTATAATAATTTAACTGGTGCCAAACACGGCCTAAGTCTAAAAAAATAAAATAAAAAAATTTAAAAGACACCTGCTTTCTGACTAAGTACTACTCCCTCCAGTTTTAAATTATTGGTACCATTAATTTTTAACATCAACTTTGATAATTTGTCATATTCAAAAAATTTAATCCAATGCATAAAATTATTAGTTGTGATCTAAATTTCACTAATGATAAATTAAATAATAATAAAAGTTTACACATTTAAATATATTTTTTAAATAAGACAAATAGTTAAAGTTGGTATTGAAAGTCAATAATGTCAATATTTTAAAACTGGAGAGAGTAATTTTAATTCGTTAAACTGCAGCAGGAGTCAGCAGGTCAGTGTGTGCTGTTTACTTAGGTGTGTGTGTTTTTCAACGCTGAAATGTTTGGTTCCAGTCAAACACGCAAAATCTTTACTTACATGATTACATCACAAATAATACTACTGTCACCAGTGCGATGCAAGGTTTCAGGGAAATGGATAAAATTAATCTTGTCACACAATATATCTTCTGCAAACTTCTTATAGCGACAATAAAAATCAACATAAACCAATAGTGTGAGTGTGACTTGCAGTTAAGGAGCTTGCAAGTGATCAACAAATGAATCATGATATAATTTCCATAAGCTACGTTCATGATGTGCGTGCTAAGAAGCCTCTCTGAGTCATGGTGCCTTAAGAGTATGCTTTTTCCTTCTTATGAATACTACCATGAATTCATGATGACTGCATACGTAACGGAAATCGTACGCCCTTTCTTGAAATTAAAGTGAGTGCGGCCAAAGAATTAGTGCTCTGGATCACTTGTTCCAAGTCAAGCAAAGAACCCATTATGTCAAGCAAAGATCATTTCCTCCTCCTTTCTGGTAACGTGGCTTTCGCGACCTTTTACATTTTGCATACCACAAGTGACTAAATGACCGAAAAGTTAATAGCCCAGGGCAGGTGACATGAATTAATAAAGTAAGATATATATGGTGACATTTCAGCTAGCTTCTTTATTATGATTCACAACCTGCAGATTTGTAGAGAAGATGGATAGATGACACAGGTCTGATGCAAAGGAATTGGATTCCGTGGCAATGCGGTTGCGCTGCTCTTTCAACACGGTGAGATTATTATATGTGATCCACACTAATCATGATCATATTCACCCGTAACCAACTATCTAGTTATTCTGAATTTGTTCTCTTCTATCAGGATCAGCCTACCACGTGAAAATTGATAAGAAAACGTACGTCGGCTCATGAAACTCATGTAAAGTCCACTTAATTGGCTCTTTTCTCTTAATTTACTTTCAAGGATTCCGCAGCCGAGCAAAAAGAATATGAGCACTAACATCAGATCATGTCGACCGCGTATGGAAAAAAAAACAGAATCACAATTCTGGCTTCCAAATAAAATGATTTGCGCTCTTTTTATCCGTATCCACAGATGTGGTGACAGTTGGTCGTTGGAGCCGGAAGAAAAAGAGTTGAGTGCGGCCACGTTGCTTTAGGAATTGGGGCAACTGTTTCGCTCACTGTTTCGGATGGTGTTTGTTAAGATTAAGGTTGCAAATATCTCATACTACTTGACAGTGCCCTGTTACCGACCCACCGTGATTACAGCTAATTTATCCATGTTCAGTACTGCATCCTCGGTCTGTCCCAGAATATAAGCGATTC
This sequence comes from Zoysia matrella, assembly GCA_001602295.1. Classification (NCBI taxonomy): domain Eukaryota; kingdom Viridiplantae; phylum Streptophyta; class Magnoliopsida; order Poales; family Poaceae; genus Zoysia; species Zoysia matrella. Next base: position 44,187 of record BCLG01000908.1, read on the forward strand.
TAAATTTGATCTATAAAAATATATTATTTCAAATAGAAAGTTACATATTATGGTATGTAGCTGGTTTATGAGATGTATGATTTTGCTCAAACTCAAAATCCCTTATATTTTACGAGAAGGGGAGTACTAGTAGTACATAAATCTAATCTAACTAGATTCATCATACGTTTTCCGGTCTTGCTTTAGTTAGCTAGACTAGATTCATGGATTCCTCCCTATAATTTAGGGAGCAACACCGTATGATAGGCTACAACAATGCAGCAACAAACAAATAAAACAGCTGCTGCATGCCCTACATGTCACATGCTAGCTTATTGTCCTGCCACGCGGACTTCACGTGCCAATTTACATACGAAGACATACATAACGCAAAATCTATCGCTGCAGGCTAACAAGGCTAGTGACGGCGATACACCAACCCGGCTGCTCGATCGGCCAGCTCGGAACTGGGAAAAGGCGAGCAGAGCCACGGCGCTAGGCGCCAACCGGGCGGATCCATCCAACAAAGGGGCCTGGCGCCGTACGCCTGCTGCGCCCTTCGCCGTCACCGATCAGCTTGCTTGCTTGCTGCTTTCCAAGCTAGCCTGGTCTTGTCGTGTTACTACCATCCACAATAGTACCTGCTGTATCGATTTTAATTTATTCGCGGATGAAATGAAGAAACACAACATTATATTGAAGCACAAATGCATACTTTTAACTTCAACTTTAACCATTCGTCTTATTTAAAAAAATATGTTAAATGTGTAAAATTTTAAATTGTGATTCAAATAACTCTAATAATAAATAAAATTAAAGAAAAATATTATATTTAGTAAATTTTTTTGAATAAAACGAATAGTCAAAGTTAAAGTTTAAAGTCAACGGCGACAATAATTAAAAAACAGAGGGAATATATCTAATGAATTGGCCCACCAAAAAATGGCATGACATAAGCAGTCCAATCATCTACTCGGTCGATCTTTTGAGCCCTGACGTACGTATGGTTCGACACATGCGATCTAATTAAGACCATGCTCAATCATGCGTGCATGAGACATGAATTTCCTTATTATTCAAGGTTGGTGTATCATCATCCTCTTTCTCTCACGAATCAGAAAGATCGATGATGGCAGGGGCGGGGCGTTTCATTTGCTTGATGAAATAGATTTCCCTTTATCTGAAAATCATGCATATATACGAACAGCTAGCTAATAAGTTAGGTCGGATCAATCATGCATGCATCCCTTTAAATCTGTTTATCTATTGAGTTTTCCACCAACCCTCTAGCTAGTTATCCATTGTAATCTCTGTCACTTCCACAAATGATGATTGAAAAAGTAATTACCCATGGATATGGTAGGAGTCGTTTTTTAGAGTAGGCAACATTACTCTGCCTAGATAGGTCGATCAAGTTTTTTGACGATATGGTGCAGAATCACATCGATCTTGTAAAAGAAAATATTCACACGAATAACTACCCTACTGCAGATCTTGATCGAGACCCAGTACGTTCGACGAATGGAACCCCGACGAGTGCGATCCACCTGTGAAACGTGCATGTGTCGCTAGCAGCAGCAGTTCACCATGTAAAAGGCCATATCAGGAGGCGTGTGACGCTGCATGCGAAGAAGAATCGATGCCAGCTGATAATTGTTTACAGTAACCTAAGCTACTAGCTTAACTTGCACGCTTTACCTAGCTGCGAGGCACGTAGGAGCCTAGCACCTTTATATATCCAGTCGTATATCATAATGTTATTATCATCAATAATCTATGATCTATCCATAAAGTAGGGGGAAGTTTTGTAGGAGCTGATGGATCGAGCTCGCGTGCGTGCGAACGTTACACAGAACGCGCGCGTGCCCAGCTGGTTTCATCGTCATCAATTATCGATGGCGCACACAAAGTTTTCCTTTTTCGTGCCAAGTGGACACGGACACGGGCACGCGCTTGACGTAACGTGTCACAAACGAAGCGTACACAGTTGTACGTACGACTGACTGGCGACTTGTCCAGTCTCCACGACCCATCTCTAAAGTTTTAATTCGTGAGTAACGACAGGATCAGGCAGTATATAATGCCAAAGGAAAATGCCCTGCAATAGGTGAGAAAGAAAATAAATCGTCCCGGGCGTTCCAATCTGATGGAAGTGATCGGTGATGGAGCCGGGATGACCGGAGGATGAGGCCGGACCATTGTCGTCGCTCAGTCAGGCGAGGTGAGACCAGCAGGACCCTGATCTCGATCCAGCCGGACCGTCCAAAAGGAAGAGCAAAAGCCGCGAGGGCCGGACCGTCCAAAAGGAAGAGCAAAAGCAGCGGGTCGACCAGCCAGCCGCTACGAAGACCGCGGTCCCGATCGACTGGCTCTCTCCGGTCGAGAAGCTCGAGGCCGATCGGTGTGATCACGACTGCCAAAGAATGTTCTTTGTTAGCGGGAGCCGTTGCCGCGCGCGCGCGTCGACAAGGCCGAGCGGCCGGGGCGGGGACCCGAGCATCGTGCTCCGCCCGCGCAGCGCCGTGCCGTGCCCGGTCCAAGCCGCCGCGACTCGCGCCGAGCGAGCGATTGTTTTTTTGCATGGGGCCGCGCACGAACGGGGACGCCTGTCGTCGTCGTGGTCGGCTTCGTGCGGGTTGCCGTGACCGCGCGCATTCTCTACCGCCGGGTTCGCGGGTTTCGACGAGGAAGAACGAAGGAAGGAACATTTCGTGGAAACTTTCGCGCGGCCCCAGGCGGAGATCGATGGAATCGGGCTCGGACCGACCTAAATAACGACTCGATCGTCTGTTTCTTGTCTCTTCTGCGGATGCCCAACGTCCGGCGACTTTCCTGTGTAAATCTAAACCCGTGGCGCCATGCAATGTTGGAATTTTACAGGAGATCGAGAGCGGGTGACAATCCGAATCTTTGGTTTGAGTCTTTGACACGGCTTGTTTTGGGCGTGAAGGAACCGAATTACTGCATCGGCCTCCGGAACGAGTGATCCACGCGTGACTTGTACGTCTTTAAGGGACCTGTCGGCGTTCTCACCGGCAGCACAGAGATAAATCGAGGAAATGGTGTGTCTTCGTATTCAATATGGTTTAAGTATACGAAAGACTTAAAAAAGTTTTTTATCTGGTTCAAGCCACTTCGAATGGTGTAATACCCTACGTACAAGGGTGGTTTATATCGGTGAAAGGGTACAGAAAGTCAGATTCTCTCTTCGAGAGAAGATCCGACACTTAGTTTGTGAGGTTGCTCGCGCGTAAACAGTTACACGCGAGATCTATAGGTTTCGATCTGTCTCTGTGTTCGTTGTTCTCCTCTTTCTATTGCTCTCCGAGCCCTCTTTATATAGGGCAGTCCGAGGGCAGTCCGAGATTATAAAATGGTAGATCTCATGCGGTTCTACTGTGTCGCTGACATGGGGTCCTCCACTAGCGTCGTCGTCATTCGTTATGCCTATGCGGGGGCGTGGTCCGTCGCGTCGCTCATCGCGGCGGGCACTGTAGCGTCAGCCATAGTGCCGTCGAGTCTTGTCCGTTGACTCCTACGGATCGTCTGGTACTGTAGCTTCAGATGTAGTGTCATTGTGGTGAATCCGTCCCGTTCCGTCAGAACAGTTGGCGGTTGGTCACCGAAATAAATACGACATAACGTCGTACCTACCCGAGGGTCGGTCTTTAAGAGTCGGCGTTTGGAGGTCGGTGTCACCGTGCGTCTTAGCGCGACTAAGACTTAGCTTTCGTAGATCATCGTCTCGAGAGTCAAATCGCGCATTCGTGCGCCGTCATTCAACTCTAAAACCCTTCGAAGTCTTGACCCATGTGTATTGGTACGGATCGTGAAATACTCGGCTGCATGATCCGGACGAGACCGATAACCAAAATGCATGCTTGGACTTCATCTCGACACGCACAGCGTCTTCTCTCTCTCTAAACTTTTCTGGCAATGTCCGCCCGACCTTCAGATTAAGACCGGTTTGTCCTGTGCAAGGAAAAGCTAGTGCTTGTTTAGCTTCTTCGCGCGCATGTATTTGACTTTGGGGTAAAAGGTGCCAGAAATGCCGTCACTGATTGCGTTCCTAGCTTGGTCCTGATCTTGAGCTTCTTCACTTCGAAGTTCTACACTTTGCTTATTTCGTTCAAGTTCTTTTTCTTTGCGGAACTAAAAAAAAAGTATGAATAATTGGAAAATCAACATTATTAGAAGCTCAAAAAGATCAATACGGTATTAGTTGCCCCTTAAATAATTGCATGTGAGGAAAATCATGATATTTTCTGAAACATCACGTCAAAAAATGTACTAGAATGACACATTATTTTCGAAAATAATTCCAGGGCAGCAGGTCCATAATTTAAGCTCCATAAACCACGAGTTGTTAAAATGAAAAGTCTAGTTGCTCCTGCGCAAGTCCCACAAATATTCCTGAAAACCCCAAAAACTAAAACAAAAAAGGGCAAGGGTTAGTTGCATTTGCGTCGTTGATCATTCCACGTGTTTGTATACTGATTCCACGACCCTGATCGAGACACTGTGCAAATACAGTTCAATTATGAGCACCATGTAGCCCCTTACCTCAAATCGTTCATATAGACAAAGTGTCTGTTGCCTGTGTCACGGATAAGGATTGCTCTACTGGCTGCTCTCTGTAATCTCGCTATCTGAGTCGAGCTAAGCTATACCTGTACTCCCTCCAGTTCACAAACAGTACGCCTCCTGTATATCATGAATGTATGTACCGTCTTATTCGCATACTAATTAAATTCTTCGTCGTTGATCATTGTTTTCTTGTGGACAAAGCGTCTGATTTTGTTTCGTTGACGCAAACCTCTTTCGTGGCACATGATTACATATTCAAAAAACAGTCTTCATTTACATTGTAAATTGTTAAAAATGATTTCGGGATATATAAAATTTGTGTATGACCGTTTCTGTGGCGGTGACGTGTCTGCCTTACAACTTGAAATTTAGCTTCTCTCCTCCCGTTCCCTCCTATCATGCATCCTCACGTGGACTACAATTTGTACCGCTAGCTTTATGTTCAAATTGTTGTCGTACATGAGGCAGTGCCACTTAATTTTATAGTATAATTACAAAACTTAATTGTTTCTTGGCTGGACAGAATATGTGTACTCCTACAACAACTCGATATATGCTTGATCACCAGCTAAGCACTGTTAGACGGCCCGTAACCAGCTACTCCTTCCGTCGCAAAAAATAAGTGATGTTTTTACTTTCCATGTTTGACTGTGCATTTTATTTAAAAATTTATAAAACTACGTAAATAAACTAGTCATGCTTAAAGTATTTTTAATAATAAAATATTTCACAATAAAATAAACAATATTTTCATATTTTTTGAATAAAATAAATAATTAAAAATAAATATTTGAAAATTTAAAATAATACTAGACGGAGGGAATAGTGGCTGCTGCTACGATACAATGCCGTCGCAGGTCAGATATCACAAACGCACACCACACAGCACAGTGCCGCCACAAAGCGTGCATCACATCATGAAAACCAGAGGCCAGGAGTCCCTCACATCATGAACAATCGGAGCCCTCGTACTCTCTAGCTAGCGCTCCTCCGTCCTCCCTACACTAGGGTTGTAGCCTGTCAACAACAGGTCATACGAGCGCTGAAAAAAGACGATGAATCCTTTCAGAAGTTTAAAGTGCTTTGGTTTCTTTGCAAAGAATCTTGCCGTAGCATCTCAAATCACAGTACCACGAGGATTTTGCTCAATTGGTGTGAAGAAGCATCGATATCTCCTAGAAAAGGGGCGAGAAACTCGACACGTTTCATACTGTATGTATAATTTTTATACTTTTTTTTTTAAAAAAAAGATTATGATTCTCGATTTGTTACATGATGTGATGACACAAAAATTTTCATTAAGGTGATATGAAGGCAAATGATGGGTGAGCTTGAATTTGAAAAATAAATAAAGAGTTACGATTTAGCAGGGTCGATGAATGAAGAGTCTAGATCGTCTCTTATATTTCATAATCCCATTTCTTAAACACTAGTATTTCACATTCCTCAATCACCACCTAAAGGTAAATTGGCCAATTACATTCTTCCTTGTTTTAGAATATGAATCCACACATATCGCCAAATGGGTTCAGAAGGTATAACTGGGAATCTGCAACGAAAAACCGTAACGCAAAGAAGGGAGTCGGTAAAAGATAAATAGACGCGTTGTGGTTTTTCTGCCACGCCAAACACGAACCACCTCCTCATGCCTCACCTTCCATCTAAAACGGTCAATTAAACAGAAGGGCCAAAGCCCGCCTCGTTGACCCTTACAATAACCCGGCCAGTTCCAGAACAAAACGCGCACACATCACCTCTTTCTCTCTCATCTCTCTCTCTCCGCTCTCTTCCGGCCCCATCGCCGCCGGCCTCCTCCCCGTCCCTGCCCACTATATAATCGCCCTGTCCGTCCCTTCCTCGCCTTCCCTTCTCACCTCAAAACCCCCCGTCATTGCCAGTTTGTCACCACCTTCCTCTCTCTTCTTCTCGTCTCGCGCGAGCAGGCACGCGCGACCATCGTGTATCGCCGCCGCTGCATTCGAGCGGTTCGCTCGTTTCCTTCTCTGTTCAGCTGCTGCTCTGTTTCTTCCACCCAAGAACGCAGAAACAGAGGGGGTGAGGGAGGTCAAAGGCAGCAGAATGGGCGAGGAGATGGACGGGAGCGGCTGGCTAACGTGGCGCGTGGCGGCGGCGGCCGTGCTGGCCTGGCTGGCGCTGCACGTGGCGGCGCGCGTCG
>BCLG01000908.1:50938-79041 GCA_001602295.1 Zoysia matrella
CGCCGACGCGCTGTGGTGGCGGCCCCGGCGTCTGGAGGCGCACTTCGCGGCGCAGGGTGTGCGCGGCCCGCCGTACCGGTTCCTGCTGGGGTCGGTGCGGGAGATGGTGGCGCTCATGGCGGAGGCGTCGTCCAAGCCCGTGTCGCCGGCCACCTCCCACAACGCGCTCCCCCGCGTGCTCGCCTTCTACCACTACTGGCGGAAGATCTACGGTGCGTTGCGCTCGACCTCTCGCTTTCGCCCATGTGTTGCGTCGCGCGCGCATGACGAGCATGTGTCTGCTGCTGCTGCCGCGGCGGCGCTTGATTGCTCATCTTTTTGCGCCGGTTTTGGTTGCATCTCGGCGATCTGCTCCCTCCCTGTCCGCTTGCCGGCTCTTCTCTCTCTGAATTTGCTCTGTGCGTGTCTGCTTGCGGCCAGGGCTCAGCTTTTGTCTCTTCTTGTCAGCAAGCACGCTGCAGCTTCTCTCTCTCTATCTCTATCCCTATCCGTTTGCGCATATGGGGCTTACGGTGTTTACTCCGCGTTCCTTCTCCGCGAACATCTTCTTAATTTCGGCTCAGTTGCTGCTGCTTCTGCTGCCATTGTTGCTGCTGCTCTTGTCCTTCCCCTGTTCTCCCTGCCTCTCTGGCTCTTGCATTCAATGGGGCTGGGCTTGGATCATGAGCGGATCACATGGGAGGAAATTGGCGTAGTACCAGTACAAGTCTTTTCTTTTTTGTTTGGGTTTCTTTTTGTGTTTTTCGTGTTTCGGCGATCGAGGCTCGATCAGTTGGCTGATCGGTGGCGCACATGTGCAGGCTCGACGTTCTTGATTTGGTTCGGCCCGACGCCGCGGCTGACGGTGGCGGAGCCGGAGCTGGTGCGCGAGATCTTCCTCACGAAAGCCGACGCCTTCGACCGCTACGAGGCGCACCCCGTCGTGCGCCAGCTCGAGGGCGACGGGCTCGTCAGCCTCCACGGCGCCAAGTGGGCTCTCCACCGCCGCGTACTCACTGACGCCTTCTACCCCGACAACCTCAACGTAAGTACTACGCCGTGATTCTCTCTCGCTCTTCGTCTCCCGTGCTGTTCCACGCCGTGCGCCCCGGCTGACGGCTGACGCGAGATATGGATATGTTCTGTTTTTGCAGAGGCTGGTACCGCACGTCGGCAACTCGGTGGCTGCGCTGGCGGAGAAGTGGCGCGCCATGGCAGCGGCCGGCGGCAGCGGCGAGGTGGAGGTGGATGTGGCGGAGTGGTTCCAGGCGGTCACGGAGGAGGCCATCACGCGCGCCACCTTCGGCCGCAGCTACGACGACGGCCGCGTCGTGTTCGTGATGCAGGGCCAGCTCATGGCCTACGCGTCCGAGGCCTTCCGGAAGGTCCTCGTCCCCGGCTACCGGTACGCGCGCGCTCTCTCCCTCTCCGGCGCCATTAACTGTCTCTGTCTGATGTCGAAGATACCACCAGCTGACCCAAAAGATGCGTCCTTGCAGGTTCCTGCCGACCAAGAAGAACTGGCAGTCGTGGAAGCTGGACCGCGAGATACGGCGGAACCTGACCCGTCTCATCGCCCGGCGCAGCGACGAGGCCGAGGAGGAGAACGCCGACGACGGCAGCGGCTTCCGCGACTTGCTCGGCGCCATGATCAATGCCGGGGAGAGGAAGACGCGTTCTCCGTCCCCGACGACGTCGATTCCCGTCGAGGAGATGCTGGAGGAGTGCAAGACGTTCTTCTTCGCCGGGAAGCAGACGACGACGAACCTCCTGACCTGGGCCACCGTGCTCCTCGCCATGCACCCCGAGTGGCAGGAGCGCGCCCGCCGCGAAGTCCTCGACGTCTGCGGCGCCGACGAGCTCCCGTCCAAGGAGCACCTTCCCAAGCTGAAGACGGTGAGTCAGTCCCGCAGCCATCACTTTATCGAACTCTTCCTTCCACCTGCTGCGGTTAATTTTTCCGAATCCGCTCCAACGGGCATTTTGGTCATTTTCTGTCCCTTTGTTGCTGACATACTCCATTGACACATGTTTTTTTTTTCTTTCTCCAGCTCGGCATGATCATCAACGAGACCCTCCGGTTGTACCCGCCGGCGGTGGCGACCATCCGCCGCACCAAGACCGACGTCCAGCTCTCAGACGGGTGCATGATCCCTCGCGACATGGAGCTCCTCGTCCCGATCATGGCCATCCACCACGACGCGAGGTTCTGGGGTCCCGACGCGACGCAGTTCAACCCGGCGCGGTTCGCCAATGGCACCGCCAGAGCAGCGAAGCACCCGCTGGCGTTCATCCCCTTCGGGCTCGGCTCTCGGATGTGCATAGGCCAGAACCTGGCCCGACTGGAAGCCAAGCTCACCATGGCCGTCCTGCTCCAACGCTTTGACATCCGAGCATCTCCGAACTACATCCACGCGCCGACGATCCTGATGCTCCTCTACCCGCAATACGGAGCGCCTGTGATCTTCCGACCGCGCTCATCTCATCCGTCGGATCCAGCAGCCTTGTAGCCCCTTAAGCGCGTATCACATTCTTTTATAGTTCCAAAAAAAAAAAAAACATAGGACCTGTTCAGAATGACCCAAATACCCCTCCCTCACCTAGACCCCTGTGTACATATGCCAAGTGATAAAAAAGCCAAGAAGCACTAACTTTTTGTCCTAGCACCTGTGCCTCAGGACCCACCCAGGTTGCCCGGAAACGCCCTCCTTAACAGACCGGATCAGGCCAGCCTTTTTAAGATTTGATCTGATTTGATGACACACAGAGAGGAGGCCGGCCCCACCCTCCCTCCCCTGTTTTGTTGCCTTGTCCATGGCATCTGGTGTATGTATGTACCTGTACAGAGCTTTATTCCATGCTCTTCAAATACTCCAACTTGTTACGGAGCACTAGTATTTAGTGAAGAAGAAAATGCAATGAAAAAAATTAGAGAATTAGACGGCAGGGAAACGAAGTGGCGCCTGTCTGTCTACCCTTCTACACGGCATTCCTCTCTTGCTCTGTCTCTTTCAGTGTCTGGTCGGTGATCCTCCTCAATACAAAATACACAACGAACGCCCCCAAATTAACAATTGCGATTGTGTTCGGTGATCCGGTTTTGGGGAGCTATCCATGGCCTACATGAGCTCCCGTTCAATGTTTCCACCACAGATCTCGTCGCTTGTGTCTATATGTGTACACCCATCATTGTGTCCTGATTTTACTAGACGGGGATTATGCCGCCCCAGATTACGGCTCCCTAATTGGATTAACTGAAAATGGGTTCCTAATAATTGCATTGATTTTAAGAGAAAACTTTTTGATGAAGTCAGCACATTCGAGCGTAACCCAATAATTTCGTAATGGCATGAAGCCTGTCCAGGTACGACAAGAAATGCTTAGCTTGCACTAAGCGACAGTCCCCAAACAATAAAATAAAATAAAATAAAGCACGCATTATTTGCAGCCAAATGGAATTCGGCAGCACATGAATTAATCCACGCCCAATCATGAGAAAAGGCACTGTGAAGTGGGGCCTCGCGGTGGGAGACATGTCGCGTGGGGCCGGGCGGGCGGGGAGCAGCATGCCAGCAGCCAAGCCCGGGTGAGGCGCGCGGCGGCAGCGGCGATGCAAGCGGCCTGGATATTGGTGTGCGCCTTCTCCCCGCCCGCCTCTGTCCCTGGGAGTACTCCAAACAGTTGCGCAAACGGACAGCGCCGCGAGATCTGTAGCACTCCTACTCATTCCCTTCTTTCTCGCGTAAAATTTCTACAGTACTCTCTTCGTTTCCTTTTACTACTACCTGGTAACAGAAACTAAAAAATAAAAAAAGCTATGACACATAGTAGAAAATAAAGGATGTTCTATGTCCCTGTCACCCGTCTTCATTCGTGACTTTCTTTCCTCCTGGTGAGAATGTACGCTTTGGACCGTTGCAAGTAGGCGAACTACCACTTTGACAACAATTCGCTGCACTTCGCAAATACCTGTCGTTGGGTCAACGTCACCACCGGGTGCTTTTTAATTTCAATTTTTGTAGCCGCATGTCAACAAGTAACTTTCAGACTCACCTGTTTCGCTCTTCCGCGCTACGTACTCCATCCACCACTTTTTGTGATTTTGTATGTGAGCTCAATCGCGGTCCTAACTCGTAAGTCGTCGCGGACGACGTGTGGTTGGACCACGAAAATTCCTTTCCTTGGTGTTGACGAACCGGAGCACCACCCGAACGTCGCGAAGCTTTACCGGTTGCGACGTTCGTTGCCGTCGAGCACTTTCCTGAGCTGTTCGCTTCACAGCGAACGACTCCAAGAGCCATGGAAAATGAAACCGATCATGACTTGCTGCGATTTCTTTGGCGCGTGCTACGCTATATTTCCTTCAGTTCTTAGTTCCGGAGAAAATGGATCGACCGTGCAAACTTTCTAACCATGTGCCATCGTTTCGTTTAACAAATCAGATGGTTTTTTTTTTCCAGCTTCGGGACTGGGAAGATTCATGCATGCTCGGAAGCACGCATGCCCCGGGACAACTCTACTGCTGCATAATTAAGAGCAAGATGATTATCCTACCAACGAGCCAAATCTTTATATATTAAACTCCGTGCGTTCTCTCACTTCTCGTTGCGCTACGTCATTTTAAAAAATATTAATCGTCAGATTAAAATCTAACGATGAATATTAGAAAGAAGAAAAAATAGATATTAGAGAAGAGAAAAAAATACTTTCTTCAGTCAACATAGGAGCGTGCTTCTACTCAGCGGGAGCAGACATGAACGGCCGTGCTATCGTAATATATTAAAGCACAAGCATTCTCTGATAGCTCGTTGCGTCACGTCACCATAAAAAATATTAACAGTCGGATTAAAATATAACGGTGGATATTATGAAGGAAGAAAATAGATATTAGAAAGGAGAACAAAATTATTTCTCCGATCAAAGTAGAAGTGTGCTTCTACTCGGCGGGAGCAGGCATGAACGACCATATCGATATAAGATATGTTTTTATAAATTTATTTTACTTCTATATCTTGCAAGTATATGATACAATTAAAGACTTTTATATGTTATGAAAATATATATTTAGATACTTTAAATTATTTTATCTCTTAAAAATGTTCCTTAATTACTATGCTATAGATTCAATAGAACTATTTTAAAAGATACAAGAGAAGTTCTACTTCTATGTCCTGCAAGTATATGCTACAATTAAAGACTTTTATATGTTATGAAAATATATATTTAGATAACTAAGTTGTTTTATGTCTTAAAATTCTCTTTGATTACTATAAGAATTAAGATTCAATTTTTTTCCTGTTTACAACTTCGGTCTAAAAAATAGTAGCTTTGAACGCAATGTTTTAATCAAACATTACCAATATAAATTAAAAATAATTTTAAATTTATTAAGTTACAAAATTAAAAATAATTTATTTTAAAAATACTTTCTTAAAAGTGTACCGATATTACTTTTTATTAAATATTTTATAAATAACAAGAATCACACTTATGCTTTAAAAATCACGTCAACAACTTCTTTTTAAAATCGGAGCATATGTTTATAAAATTTTGTCATCCACGTCAAACCAACTAGTAGACCAATCTGGATGGCGATGTTTTCGTCACATAGGCCTGAGATAAAGCCCGGACGGTCCCCAGGTAGGAGGAGCGCCCATATTCGCCAGCAGTACACACACACAAAAGTACGCGTCTTTCCTGGCGTTCCAAACCACTGGTCCAATGGAAGGCCGATCCATCGCCAATCATTGTTGAAGAGAGCAGAGGCTGATCACTCATACGCTTATGCTCACCCGTTTACTACATATCCGGTGAACGCCACGCACCGCGCGGCGGCGACGCAAGGGCCACCGTTTTCACCGTGATTTTGGCTGCAAACGTTTTCTTTACAACGGCGGACCATGCCCTGCATTGCACTGGCCTGCCATATTGCCTTCCAGGGATCCCCTCCAATAATTTGCTTGCTCAAATGTGAGGTGAGGTGAGGCTGCTGGCTGCAGCTTCTTGTTTGTCATGTGGGTTAATTCTGGTCCCCCGGAGAAGCATGTGGGTGAGGGATTCTTTGTTACTTTGCAGTTACTGCCCTTTGCATAGAATAGAGAGGGGAGCCATGTGACCCAATGCTCCAACAAGGCTAATTATTGTTTCATTAGCCTCGCCCTGATTACCTTCAAGACGTGCAACCTCTTCTAGGTCTTAGCTTAGGTCTTCATGTTTAGTGAAAGGTTTTGAAGGCACTGTCTTGTTCATGGTGGCTGCTCCCCGCCGACATGCGTAGTAAGGCTTGATGCGTTCTTCGCGACGGTGGCATGAAAAGATGCGAGGAAACTAAGCGCAGTTTCGGGTGATGAAGATTTAGACGTATGAACTTTTGTCCCGGACAACAATCTGAAACGATACAGTTCGTACTCCAGTATGCATTGCTTTAGGGAGCAGACCCCTCCTCCTGATGGCAAAAGCGCGGTAGATATTGCCCTGTCGAAAAGAAATTGAGGTGGCATTGGAGAATTTAAGCGAGAATCTTGCATTATTGTTGACAGTTCACGTACTAGGCGATAGCTAGGGTGGTGCTTTCATATGCAAACTAACCCTTGATGTCAGGGAAGAGGTGGCTGGTAGGAAGCAGGAGCTCACTTTGGTGCCTCACAGGCAGGCACTAGCGTTTTGTCCTACTCACCAGTCACCACAAGGGCCGTTACTATATTGCCCACTTTGATTCTGGTGTCCCTTGAGGCCTCTACACCATCACGACCCTCTGCCATTCTATATTTGGGGAGGGCACATCTCATGCATATCTCAAAGTTCAACTATGGCAGATCAGAGTATGGTGTGGATGGATGATGCTAATATTCCACGATTCCATTGCAGCAGCTCACCAGTTTCCCAGTTATTTATGTTTTGCTGAATATGTGTATGCTCGATGCAATACTGTCATGACATGACATGTACAAACAGAGGAGAACTGATGATCGGCGCGCAAGTAAAATACGAGTAATTGTCAGGCAGCTCTGATGGATATAGAAAGCAATAATGCTACACAGTGAGTCACCTTGCATCAACCGGCCAGGATCTTCCGCCTCTGCAGAATTTAGCAAACAGAATGACACCTAGTATCAATTTTGGTGCTTATAATAGTACCCGCGCTCGATCCACGGATGAATTTACGTGCGATTCAAGATATGGTAAATTGAAATAATAGTAGTTCAGTGCGAAGGTTGTCAGTAAATCAGAGGGGTACACAAGTCTCACCTTCCTTCTGCCTTCTGAGATGGCAGCGGCAGGCAACCCCCATAGTATCAAGAAGCAAGCAAGATTTGACTATGGAAACATAATTTAAGTGTCATGTGGGCAACGCAGCATGTGCAATTAAGAAGTTAGTTGTCTTATAGTACACTTCAATTCTAACTTCCAATGCAATCATCTGCAGAAGAAAGTGCTTACGCGGGAGTGAAGGACACACACCAGGTGGCAATTGAGATGATGCAGCAGCAAGCAACAGCACTGGCATGCTGCAGAGATTGGTATGCTTAGTCAGCACACACAGAGACCATTAACTGGCAAATGCATGATCATCGCGGCAAAAGATTCTGAATCACTGAAAACCAGCCCATGGCATTGAAAACCGGGATTCCGTAGGTCAACTTCTAACAATAATTGGCAACATAGTGTATTCAGATTTACTTTGTTTGATTTGAGAGAAGAATTATGAAGAAATTGTTTAGGAACGACTATTAATTAGTTCGTTCGTTTTTCTTGTGAAGTTTTGTTTTGTTTAGGAGCTACCGTTAACGATAAATTATTGAGGAAGATTGTGCATTTTCAATGTTTATCACGCGCTCTCTGCCTAACAGAAGAAATACATAGTGTAGCTACGTTTAGTTCTGGAATCCGAAATGATTCATTCTGCACCTTGGCCCTTTTCTAGATTTTCTACACTGTTGATTGTAGTTATTTTTCAGTTTGTCCAACTGTGTCGGCCTGATGGAAGTCGAAATGTAGAACCAGTGAAGGTAATGTGATTGTACTTTGGCTCTAATAGGGACCCATTATATAGGACTAGAAGAAGCAAGTTAAGTAGTATTTAGTATCTTCTGACAGAATTGTCATTCAGAGTGCTACTTCTACTCCAGTAACTGACAGAATAGGGGCTGGGCTCAATAAAACGAATGCAAAATCTCGGCACGTTGACCTTTCAGTTCCAGTCTTCCCAATCACCAGTAGCATATCCTTGTTTGAGTTGTTTCGCATTTCTCAATAGAACAGGAAGATACGATCCAGGTTTATCGACGTCAAACTGCAAACATCGCTGGACGCTGAAGTCAACCATTAAACAAGTCGACGACAGCACCAAGGAAACAAGGCTGCTGACAGGCACTGCAAACTGCACTTTCCACAAAATGTCCTGACGGCTCCATAAACCTGCGCATATTTATTTGCTTTTGCTTGTTTCAAGCTCGAATCGGTCTCGAATTCTCCATCAAGTAATCTTGGTCTCAGGTGCACTGTACTTACTCTGAGAGCGGATTTAAAAACCTCCAAGAGAGTTGTTAACACTGAACCTTAGCTGTCTCAGATGCTCTTCTCCATCGAGAACTCAAAACAAGTTGCTGGCCCCAACCTTCTTCGATCTGCCCTCGATCCCATCTCGGAGGCCTGAGGAGTCTACACGCTTGCTTGCTCGCAACAGTACGTGCGCTGCCACCGTGCCACAAGGTGGCAGGCCAGAAGCTTCAGAGTGCAGTTTCAGGAACAGGACTAACGCCTCTTGATTCTTCCATAGTTTCCTGGAAACTGAAACTGTGGCATACACAAGTGAACGATCGCTACGCCCAGCCAATACATTACTGGTCGCAAGGAAATCGAGATCCCAGATCAAGTTCGCATTCCCAGAACAACATCCGTGGCTCCTCCTAGAATTCTAATGATGTAAGCCTGTCCGGTAAGAACAAGTTGGGAACGCGATGAGCACTTGAGCTGTGGCTTTTCTTCTTGCCGACCGGAGGGCTACTAATAAGGACGACGAGACAGACGGGCTAATACAGCTGTTTCGATCGAGATCGGCGCGGCGATCCCCCGGGGCGGCGGAGGCAGCTGCACCCGAGCTCCCGTTGCCCATGGAATAAGGAGGGGTCGTCCTCCGCTTGGCGCGCACGTGGCGCCAAGCGGGCATGACGCGATCTTGGGCACTGCGCCCACCCTCTCATGGTTTCCAGCTCGGCGTGAGAGACATCCGAGGCCCAATTAATCGGCCACATAAGCAGCTAACCACTTGATTACGATCCCCAATCTCCCAGGTTAACCTCCCCCCACAATAATTTGTTATTGGTAGCAGTGTCTCGTATGTAAACTAAGCCAATCTTTCCTCAGCAGCTGCTACTAGCGATCAATTAGCTCAGTCCCTTGAGGAGCTGCCCTTGATTTGTGCGCCAATCCGCCCCGGAAACCGCGGCAATTTGTCACCTCCTCCCCCTACGATTTGAGTAGTAAACAACCTCTGCTAGCTGCTGCAACCCTATGGAATGAGAAGCATCCATGCCACAATATTTTCCAGGAGGGCCAGTAGCCTCTGGCTCCGTGTCCCAAAACATCCACACACCGTCTCTTCTTTAGAGGAAATCCGGTAGTTTACTTGGCTAGAGGAGGAGACGATCGAACGTTGGGGAACGGAGTGGCGGCGAATCGGATCGATTAACCTAATCGCAGCTCGATGCTATATAAATCCACCATCAATTATCGAGCGACGTGTGCGTCTTCTGTAAGGAAGAACCAAAGGACGGTGAGGAGCCCGCTGCGGAACAGACAAACTTTGCTTGTGAAAACTACTCTACCAGTAGGTTCATGTTATTCGAGTTCCCAACGAACGGAATGCTTGCCACTCCCTCAATTAGTTAACCGGTTAGTTCGAGTTAGTTACCCTTGATGGGGTCCATCATGCTACATGTGCTGACAGTTGCTTATAGTTAATCAGAGTCTAGCGGTACTAGTACTACTCTCTCACACAAACACACTGAACAATTGTACAGAAGCATGCACATGCGGATACGGGTGCGCTGCAGGCCATTGCACTGCATCTGCTCAGCCCCAGTGACGACGACACTGCAGGAATCTGCAGGAATCGTCGTCAGAAAAATTCAGGCCGAAGCAGCTGAGCAGCCAGAGCTCTTCTTGAGCAGATCGAGAGTGGGAGCCGGGACTCGGGAGGGAAGGACGGCAGGCGCGTCTAGGAGAGGTCTGGTGGGCACTACCGAAAAGACAAGGCTTCGGCTGCCGAAACGCGGGGCTTTTGCGCAGCGCAGGGCGAGCGAGATCCCAAGGGCAATCAGGGAGAGGCCAGGCTGCGCATAGCACCAAAAGATGCAGCGCCCAGGCCACTGCACTGCTGCCATCACTCTCGCTACATACTGGCGAAACGGAGGCGTACTGGGTGAAAGCGAGCGAATTATTGGGAGGATGGACGGCGCCAGGAATGGCATGGCTGCGCGGCTAGCTAGCTGGAGGGCAGGTTAGCGTAGGCGTGGAGGCGCCTAGCCCCTCGATGCGATCCTCGCCATCCATGTCGTCGTCGTAGGACTGCACGGCGTGCATTGCTGATTGTACAGTGGTACTACTCGTTTCCTCTAGCTCTATCTGTGTACAGCTCGTCAGATGTCCAGCACATGAGTAGCAGCAGCAGCTGTGCCATGGTCCATGACTCCACGAGTAATCAATATGGAGCACCTCTCGCAGTGTTGGAAATGGCAAGTCGTAGAAAAGTAGATGAATGGATCGAGCATCGATCTCGTCGATGGCATGATGGAGTCTACACCAGTGGATGGAAGGGTTAGCTTTGCATTTGCATTGCATTTGTTGCCATGCTACGCATGAAGGGTAACGTATCCGGACCGGCCGGACGTACCCCTAGCTCGAGCCATCACTGCGATGGCCACAGCAGTCTGGACAGTAAGCTTATCTCTCTGCCTGATCATCTTCACCAGTGACGCGCCCAGCTTTTCTGTTTCATGGCAGACGGATCGATATGCCCACACACACACTGATAAGAGTTGGCGCAGGCGATGGCCATCTGCCAATCTGCCATGCAGGTGAAAACGGTCAGAAACTGTCGAAAAACTTCCTCAACTTTTTTCGTTTTCATATTTTCACGCTAAGCAAAAACAAAAACGAAAAAGTTAAAAACAGAAATGAATGAGATAAATACGAATTTTTGAAAACGACTTAATCCGAACGGAATATACCGGAATCAGTCGGTAACCGGAATTAAGTCGGAACATCAACATAATAAGTCAACAATAATTATTATGTTAAAATAGTTCATTTATTTTATCTGTGTTGGACTATGGAGTATATTGAATTTTTTGATATAAAAGCACGGTTGAACCTTTAGACCGAACAAATAAAATAGGAGTACTAAAGTCCAACCCATTGGGTCAGAACGTGGCTCGTCAGCAACCACCCCTCCCTTATCCTCTTGCCCGTCTCCAACCCAAGGTTTACAAAACTTTTCAAAACCGGTTGGTTTTTACGGTTTTAAGTGAAACTGATCTTGATTGATTTCACTGCGACCAGTTTTCGTTTTAAAAATTTTAAAAAATTTTGAAATATCAAAAAGCGATAAAACCGATAGATAAACCGATAAAATCAGTGAGTTTCAAATTTTGAAATTTGAAACCATAAAAATCAAAGAAATTGATTGGTAAAATGAAAAAACCAATCGGTTACTGTAGCACTTAGTTCAAATCTTAAACTTTTTATTTGAAGCGATTTTAACTGATTTTTACGGTTTTCACGCATCAAACCAGCGGTTTAAACGAAATCATAAACCCTGCTCCAACCTCCAGCGTCGTGCAGCTCGTGCTCCTCTCTCACGAGCTCTTTCTCTGCCTCTCCTCTCACCACTCTAAAGAGCAAATCAACAGCGCCTGCAGTAAAATAGCCACGACTCTCCTCCAATCAGCTGCCTCGCATACACGAAGTCCTGCTGCTTTTTCGCCCCCGCCACTGCGGCCGCCAGGGAGGCTCGCATCAGGCTCCGTCGCCCCTCCGTGCTATGGAATGAGCGGATTTTTTCACCATTCATGCATGTCACGGTCAATCATCAAAGTTGTTAGATAAATAAATAAAAATAAATTTTATTTTTTTTAAAAAAATAAATTTTATTTATATATCTTACATATCATTCACCCACTCATCTTCGCCTCATATACATCTTACCTTATAAAATATTTACTCACGCTATGGACCAGGTGAGGCTGCCTGTTCCATCCCCCTGAGATGCAGCACCACCCCTGTCGCCTCCCTGTGCAATGGCAAGATTCGGCCCCGTCGCCCCCTCCCAGCTGAGCTCCCTGTGTTCAATCTCCTCCCTGACTCCCTCTCTGATTCCGAGTAGATGAAAAAGGGACAAAAACAACACGATCCTGG
This sequence comes from Zoysia matrella, assembly GCA_001602295.1. NCBI lineage: Eukaryota > Viridiplantae > Streptophyta > Magnoliopsida > Poales > Poaceae > Zoysia > Zoysia matrella. The sequence continues at coordinate 63,335 of BCLG01000908.1, forward strand.
TTAAAAACAGGAGACCGAAAAAACGAACAAAAAACCGCCAAACCGTTTTCGATCCAGTTTTCATTTTTTTTCATCCTATTTTTGTCCGTTCTTGTTTTTATCCCGTTCTGTTTTCGTTCGGACCGCAGATACGGAGAAACGAAATGCGGACGGGATGAGAAAATCCGTCCCGTTTTCAGCCCTGCGTGCCATGGCGTGGCTGTACAAGCAGCTGTAGAGAAAGAAAACTCCAAACCGGACGCCGGTGAAACAGAAGATTCATGTGGGCATCGCAGCAGCCGGGCCTGGCCGCCCATACGTTGCATCGATCATCAGCGGCCGGCGGCCGGGCAGGCGCGCAGAGCATTTGCTGAGAGGTAGGAGAGGAAGCCCCCATCTCATCCACGCAGAGGGCACGAGGAACAAGGCAGGGCGACACAACGCGACGGCAGCGGCAGTGCCATCAAGAGGTTCGTTACGCTGCTGGTATGGCAGCGGCAGCAGTGGGTGAATTGCCATGTCGCGGCAGAGCGGAGGCAGCGCAGAGGCAGGGAGGCGCCTGGTCCCCGGCTTGGTCACCCCGTGTCCGCCACACTAATCATCTATCTGATCAATGCTCATTACGCAGAACTGCATAATAAGCGCCTCTTCATCAGCCGCATTCGGCTTTGTTCTCATTTTTTACGGCAGCCATATGTAAACAGCATAAGAAAAGGGACGAAGCAACATTTGGAAGAACAAAAAATGTAGATGAACATGACAAAGATCTGTCTAGAGCATCTAACTTTATTCCACGACTCTTCTTTTTTCTTGTTCGTATCTATGAGGTCGGAATCTTACTGACATTTCAGATTTAAGTGATGACGTGAATGTCGACAAATCTTTTTTCTGTGCAAAAAGGGCGTGGCTGTCAAGTCAAAAGAAAAGGGAAGTATGCGTGGCTACTACTACTAACATACGGAGTAGCCCAATAATTGGACATCTTACCTGCAAGGCCCTGCAGAGTCCCCATATAAGCAATAATACGAGTACTAAGATCGAACAGCTGATCATGCAAAAAGTAGAAGCCTTTTGCTTGCCCTCCCGGGAAAATGTGACTGTAACTGATTATTGTTTCTTCACATTGATCGTGTTTTACTCATCCAGTTGCTTCGTCTGCCATCCGAGCTTATAAATTGCTAGTAGTACAAACAAACGATGAATCACGTATATCAACCAAGCAGTTGAACAGCCTTTCAAGTTACATATTTACCGATCAATAAAAATCTGTAGGCATATGTGTATAGTTAGTCATAGAACAAATGATGATTAAGCTGAATTTACTGACGGTACAAACTAAGTAGAGAAGAGAGCAAATGATGATTAAGCTGAAAAATGTCACAATTTCGATCCATGTCAGTTACTGAACAAACAACGAGAACCATCACAAATGGATACAGGGCCAAGCCAAAGCTGCCTTCACCAAGCCCTCTGAGCCCGCGCGTCGATGAAGCCACTGCAGTGAGGCCATGTGGAAGAAACAACCGAGAGAGTAGAGTACGCAGATGCCTACCTGATGGCTGACTTCACACTTCACAGGCTCCAGATCATAGTGCTCCACAGCCATCTGGACCATCTCCTTGGATCTGTCCGCTAAATGCCACTCGTAATGGCAGCTTTATCTGTGCCCTTGACATGTCAATGGATGATGAACAGGACAGCTTCAGGTGCTCTGCTACTGCATCAAAAGAATGGACTCCAAAGGGTGCAACTCATCCGAGTCTCTCAGGAAGAAACGCACTTCAACTCCAATGCTTGGATTTCAATAAGGCTGATCTGACTTCAGGCTAAGGCGACGATAGTAGCATTCATAACTGGAGCACCTAGTTTTTTTCGATGCGCCATGTTTTGACACGATCTCCAGAGACCAACTATGGAATTGCATCGAGGAAAGCTATTCATGCCCACAGGTCACACAATTCATAAATAGACATTTGAAACACAGAAATTTCACATGAATCACTTCAATTTCATACTAGAAAAAATCACAGAAAACAGAAAATTTACCCGTTTCAAACATGGCATAGAAGTTTTGGATTTGGAGTTGTTTTTTTGCAATTTATGAGTCGCCCACAGGCTAGACGACATGAGGCCCACAGAGGGCACAGAAGTGACAGCCAGGCCGAGCTCGACATGCCAGGGACCCAAACCTAAGCCACGGCCCGCAACGAGTTCTCAGCCCGTGTGATCGCCTCTTTCAGCCTAGTTGGCCCATGCCCTGCACGTTGGCGTGAAATCAGTAATGCGATGCACATTACGGTTACTGGTAAATTCAAATTACATTGGCCAGAAGCAAGCAATCGGCAAACAGGGAAAACGTTCTTACATTGCAGAGGGCGTGGTTGAAATCAGGAAAAGTAATGTTCCAAATGAGGCCTCGGTTGATGTTATACGGTAGACAACTGTTACATAATCATCTGCTACGGATTTGTTCTTTTATTGCTGATTCAGGAACTACATTCAGAAGGGATCATATTCTTGTTGGGCAAACTACTTCGGACTATCAGAATAGCTACAAATGAAATTCAATATGGGCGTCGTCATTGTCAATCCACAAAACTTTCAAATCTGAAACTGATCCATTAGTGTAACACTGATATAGCAGGGGAGCTGCAATATTGCTCAGCTCAGCTGCTCCTCTTCAATAGTTTAGCAATGGACAAGTTAGAAGAATCTTGGTCACCATGAGACATTTTCCTCCTTGATGAGCTTGAGGGCTTTCCTTTGATCGGGTTACCACCAAGGCGACTCGATGCATAAGCTTCTCCCATCCTCTTTCTGCACTCTTTGCTTGCAATCTCATGATCTAGCACTGGAAAACCAAAAGCATTTTTAATTTTTTGTAGACCATTAAATAAATCAAACCAAACTATTATAAATGATTTTTTTTCTTTGTACCTCGTGATGTTTTTAAATTACCTGGTTTCGGGTAGTCTTTGCCGATAATGCAATTGGCCTTCATCTGGATTCTAAGGGGTGCAGTCCAAGGCTCGTAGATATACTCCTTTGGCATGTCTAAATGATATAATACAGAAATGTGCGAGAGCGGTTAGTTCCCTTTCTCCTGAAAAAGAAATGCTTAACATCTGACTTTAGAAGACAGTTCATGTTTATGCTGAATAATACTGCTCTCGATGAACATACCTTTTAACACCGGGATGAAATGCCTGATGTAATTTCCATTGGGATCGTACTTCTTCCCAAACGTGATAGGGGAGTAAATTCTGTGGTACTGTTATAGAAGATGCAATTAAAAGAATAATCAGCCTGAAGAAAAATGTCCATGCAAGCAGCATCCAAGTAACTGCATTATAAATACCTGATAGAAAAAGGATGAGCAAGAAAGCCATAGCCAATTGCCGTTGTTAATGGCCCAGTCAGAATCAATCAGTAGCCTTTCAAAGACATCGCGGCCTTTCTCCCAATGGATAAACTTTACATGGGAAAAAGTTAGAAATTCATAAAGGCGATTTATAGAAGACACATTTTCCTATCTAAAGTAGAAGATTTTTTTTTTTACTAACACAACTACTTCAGATGCATATGTCATAGCATCCTCAAAGCTTTCAAAGATGCCAGTTTATTTAGCAATAATGAATAGGTTACTTGAATGCTTATCAGAATCTACCAACATGATACGGACCTCAAAAAATAAGTCGCCAAAACATTCAATCAGCCCTATTCTCAATTAAGGATATTCATTCTGCAAAAGACCAAATGTTACGGACTCCTTTCTTCCCTTATTAAAATTCCTAAGTTGCTAAAAAAATACAGTTACATTGATACTCTGCCAAGAACGTTCCAATAAAACTAGGCATAAGATTTCAAGCAAGCAAACATACCAGATCACCGCGCGTCAAGAAACAAGCAACTGAATGGCGTGCAAGGTGATGCATCCAACCCCACTTCCTGAGCTGGGAAACAACCGAATGAAGAAAACACTTTCAGATATTCTTGCTGTTATGAGTGATGCAAACAAAGTAACAGAAACACAGTAAAACAACAAAAAAATATATAAGGGGCTCTTTTCTGTAGCAGAACCTGAATCATGATAGCATCAATCCATGGATATCCTGTCCGCCCATCTCTCCATGCAGAAAACAGTTCCTCACTCTCGCTCCATGGAATCTAAACTTAAAGGGGTTCCAATTACAATTATGCAGCTTGAGGCAGCATCAACACAGTAGAGATGGCATGATCAAATAGAACACACCTGCTTGCATATTTTGTTTCCTTTCATCCGATCAAAATTTGGAGTTCCATAAGACACAGTGTAGAAAAAGTCTCGCCACAGCAGCTGTTACAAAAACATGGATTGTGCACTCAGAACCTACTTCAAAAGAAGAATAAAAGACTTGTGCCTTCTATTTTTTATTTGTTTTCTACGTAAGGTCCGAATGAACTAGAAAAATCACCTGGCCAGCTAATGAAACTGGTGGTTTTGTATGATTTCTGATACTCTTGTAGACATCCTGAATGCAATGGTAAAAATATCTGGACGACAGGCAGCCAAACTGCAACATGATAATCCATTTTACTCTCGTCTGATAATTATGGAGAGCAAGGACAATCCCGCACTGAATAAGTGGCTAAGTGCCAAAACTTACCTTCAGATATGGTGACAAGACAGTTGTTGCAGGTTTCAGGAAGGCAGAGGGGTCACCCTTAGGTTTCTCAAATTTGGCAACCCATTCCTGCAGAAACAAAAACCTAAATGAAAAAAAAAAATTGAAGCAATCATAGCAAGATCATTTGTAGTCGTAGAGATAACTAATAAATTGATGGACAAGAACGAATTGGACAATGCAGAAGCACCCACCTTATTCTGGAGGGATTCTTTCATTCTCTTCAAAGCTTCAGTCTCTCCTCCTTGGAACGGTGAAATCTCCTCCTGTAAAAAGCCATCCCTGTAGTTAAAGGAACCGGACGCCCAGCAACTGAGAATCAGATATTAATTCTTTCAACAATTGTGGCGTCATTCATACCTGACTGATATCCCCATATCCAAGATCATCCACTGTAGGAACAGGCAACAGCTCGTAGTCCCCTGTGTCTCCAACTGGCGGTAGCTCGGAGTACTCCACCATAACAGGCTCAGGTGGCTCCCCCGCAATGGAGACAAACGACTGGTACGTCAACGGCGGCCGGCCGCCGTTCTCCAAGATGCCGAACGAAAATCCAGTAAACAGAGAGGCTCCAAACATTTGCTCAAGAACTAGAACGGACTTGCTTGCTATAAGTACCTTATGTATGATTTCTGCTGGATCGAAGAGAGTGTGACCGACCGGCGCGAACACCTCGATCCCCGAAGCCATCGCGAAATCCTTGAAGAAACAAAGTGTTCGTCAGGCAAAACCTCATACAAAAACTACAGGAGACATGGGATTACCGGCCTTACCATGACTTTCTTATCGCGGGCCAGCGCGTACGGCTCCGTGTCCGACTCGAAGCACAGTTTTCCAATGTTCCACTACGACGCACAAACACGAGGAGTTCAGGTTCCATAATCTCTGGTGCTTCAGCAAATGCTTGGAAGGTTGAGTTCAGGATGCTTACGTCCTTGAGAGCCGCGCAGACGGTGTCGGCGACGTCGTCGTGGGCGCGGAGGAGGAGGAGGCGGGACCCCAGACGGCGGAGGCGGGCGTCGAGGTCACTGAGGCTCTCGAGAAGGAAGCGGATGCGGGTGACTCCGGCGCGCGCGGAGCCCGGGGACGCCGCGGCGGGGTCCGGGCGGAGGTAACGCGGGTCGAGCACGAAGACCGGGAAGAGCCGCCCCGCCTTGCCGCAACGGCGGGCCGCGTCCATCAGCGCCGGGTTGTCGTGCACGCGCAGCCCCTTGCGGAACCACACCATCGCCGCCGTCGCGGCCTCCATCGCCGCCCTGGTGGGTGATCAAAGGGGCCGGCGCTCGGAATTGGGGAATTTCGACGGGTCTTGAGGGTGGAAGAGAGGATGGAGGCCGTTGATGAGAAAATGGACGGTACAGGTTTGAACATGGAGGGTAACGGTGGCGAGTGGTGCGGCGGGTGGCCACGTCGGCTTCAGTTGGCCGTTTCGGTCGATGCCACAGGGGATCCGGTGCGAGTGATGTACCATGTACGCGAAGGTGCAGCGGAGACGGGGACATTGAAGCTGGAGTACTATCACTAAAACAATGCCCCGGTATCAAACAGAAACAAATGATGATGGGTTCGCGAGTATAAGCTCAGTAAATCCAAGAACAAAATATTGCTCCCTCCACACTTTTTGCAGAGAATTTTGTGCTGATGTACGTAAAAGAAATGGTGGCAGTACTATGTAATAATCCAACTCAATAGTATCCGAATTCCATTACAAGCGAACAGGAACCGTGTCACATGTTCAATAGAGGGATATGCTTACCTTGGTTCATGATGATCTAAGATAACAGCACCCGTCTCATCCTGAACATACGCAACATTTTTACAGGGATAGCACTAGACTGACTCAACGCCAAAAATAAGTTTATCTACCAGTAGCAGCATAATAATAAAATAGTGACAGCTGGTTCAAGGGAAAACCCCAATGGCGGTGACAAATACATTTCAACGCTCAGGGGAGGCATCTCCATAGGAAACCAGACCTTTATTGCCATCAGGACTTCCAGACACAGACCGAGACTTATCACTTGCACGCCTTGGAGATGGGGAATCAGGAGGGGTGCGGTCAGGAACTGGTGGTGGGGATCTTGATCTTGATGGGCTCCTGGAGACTGATCGTGCACGGTCACCATGTGGCCTTCGTTTACCAGCACGGGGTGAGCGGCTTCGTACAGGACTTCTGCTGTATCCACCTCCCCTTGCTCGGTCCCTACGGACTGGACTGCGCGAGATGCTTCGGCTCCTCCTCCTGTACCTACTAGGCCTCAAATGGAAAAATAAAAGAAATCATGACATGGAACCAACAATTAAAATAAGCTAGACAACAATAGATTTATTCAATGATGTGAGCTACAAATTGCAATATGGAAGCTAAATATCCACATTAAGTGACCAGTTGTAACAACAGGTAACTTACCTTGGTGACACTCTGCCTCTGAGTGGGCTTCTATTCCGCCTAGGAGGTGACCGGTGACGTGAGCCTCGATAACTCATGTATCTACAGATAAAAAACTATTTTATCAAATACTCCAAACAAAAATGTTATAGTTTTTTAAACATTGAAATGAATTACCTATCACGGTCACTCCTTCCACCATAGCGATATGAGCGATCAACAGAAGGTGAGCGGTATTGTCTTGCAAATGAGTACCGCTGAGTGAAACCCCGTCCTCTTCTTATGCGTTTTGGAGACCCATCAGGAGAGCCACTCCTTGATGGGCTCCTGCCATTGTTTGGTGGTGGAGATACTATCTTGGGAGGCGGGCTGGCACTTCTGCTGAACCTGCGAGGCCGGCCACCTCTAACAGGGCTTCTGCTCAAACTTCTTCTATGAATTCTGACAGGGCTCCTGCTGGGGCTTCTACGTATATTTCTTTGAGGACTTCTCCTAGGATGCCTAGCTGGACTCCTTGAAAACCTAGAAGGGCTTCGGCTAATACTTCGCAGTGGAGATCTTGCAGAGGTCCGGCTAATGCTTCTCTTCTCTATTGGAGGGCTTGGGCTGACACTTTTTTGCATATGGGTTCTCTTTGGGCTCCTGCTTAGACTTCGTCGTTGCAAGGACCTAGCAGAGCCCCTGCTACCGCTTCTTGTACAAGCTTTAGCTGGACTCCTGCTCATGCGGGTAATTGGGCTTCTGCTTGCACTTTTAGGTGGACTCTTGCTGGGGCTTCTACTTACACTTCTAGGAGAACTCTTGCTGGGGCTTCTAGCAGGGCTTACACTGATGCTCCTTTGTCTGGCTGGACTCAGTCTTTCACTTCTTTCGAGAACACGGACAGGACTTCTGCTGCGACTAAGGCTAACAGGGCTCCTGCCCACTGACCTCTTCGGGCTGGTAACTGACCTTTTGATTGGACTTCTCCTTGGACTGATACTCATACTCTTGCTCATTGAGTGGTTAGCACTCATGCTCTGGCTCCTGCTTATCAATGTCAGATGAAACACTGCACTTGCGGAAGCAGTAAGCACAAAGAATGATTGATGTGTGAAAGTATAGGAAACCTAGATTTGCTTCGATTGCCAGTTAGAGAAGGCACGGTATCCGCATTCCTTTCAGGTTTTGATTCAGTAACACCATTGATATGGATCTCCCCGTTCCGAGGCGGAGAGTTATCTTCTTGTGCCAGGCTCCTAGGTATAGGTATCCCACTCTTCTGTTGAGTTGAAGCAGCATCCTTCAAAGAAGCCACTACTGCCAGATTTTCCGCTAAAAAGAAGATTACACAGTGATTAGTATTTGAACTAGATATATTCTACCCAAAACAAGGATAAAAAAAACCACATAATGTCACGAGCTGTTTTTATAGCAATAATGATGATATGACTTATAATACACAATCACTGAACCGGCACGATCAGCTATCCAAGCAAAAAAAGGAGGGAACATCGTCCTAAAGAGAGAGAATGATTGTTGCCTGTATGCCAAAACTTGCACCACTCACATATCTAATTTCCGAAGAAATTCAAACCCTATCTATCATTTTCTTGAATACAATTGGAATAATGTTGCCCCTATAACACTTTAACCAAGGTATGCCATGCCTTTTCTGACTGAACTGAAGTGGTATTAAGTTACCACGCAATTCTGTTAACCTAACAGATGTACTGAGTAGTAGTAGTACATAACACCAAGTTTAAAGGTGAGTCATTGAGATAATGTATTTCAAATTTCAAAGACCTACTCCCTCCGTCCCAACTTAGAAATCATTATGAGCTCCTCAAGTTTTCCCAAATTATAAGTCATTCTCACTTTCCGAGACAACTTTTTCTCTTCCCAATACATCTCCACTCTATCTCCCTCCTTGTTTTTAGAACATCCCATCTTTTTCACTTTTCTTAATTCCCGTGCCCAGCTCCAAAACGACTTATAAAACGGGACGGAGAGAGTAATTGAGAAATTAGAAATGTTCAGGAACCTAAGTCATGTTGTTATGGTGGGCCAGGTGTACTAGCGGCGCCGCCGCGGATAAGGGCGCACGGCTGGCTGCCGGCTGCCACCACCAGAGCCTCTCCTTCTTTTTAGGATCTTTTGTTTAGTTCGAATTTGAATTCCTAGATTATCGGATCTACTAGTTTGAATTAGTTCCAAGGTTTGTTAGGGTTTGAGGCTATAAAAGCCTATAGTATGCTATGAATAAAATCATCCAGAGATTGAGTAATCTCTCCTGGTCACTCTCCTTTCTCTCCACCGCACATCACCAGGGAAGTGCCAACCCAGTACGGCGCCTCCAGCTCACCGCCGCCGGGAGCCGAAGCCCCGGCCTCCCACTTCCTTCGGGTATAACCTTCGGAGGATCCCGCCCTCCAACACATGCACTCCTACAACTTATGGGTGGTGTAGAGAAGGAATGACTCTGTGCTACGTACTAGAAACATGAGATGATGCCTTAGACTTCCTTCCATGACAGCGCCGCTTGTTTTTACCATCCTCAGAACTGCCATCGCTAGAACTTTCAGTTTCACTGTCAGCCTCTTGTGACCTGCTTATGAATAAGAATATGTTACATATCAAAGATCGTAAATGTGTAATTTGACAATGTGAACATACCTTTTTGATTTGTGTTTCAATTTCCTATCACGCTTCCTATGCCTTCTTTCACGCCTAATATCACGCTTTCTTCTTGCACGCTTGCGTTTGTTTCTCTTGGAACGTTTCTTTCTTCGCCTTCGTCTCTCATCACTTGAGCTGCTGAGATCAGATGAATCACTGGAGTAACTATCAGAATCACTCTCAGAATCTGACGACTCAGTCTCTGATTCAGATGAGCTATCTGATTCAGAGTAAGAATATCTTCTCTTCTTCCTTCTCCTCTTTGAAGATTTTTTATGGCGTGCTTTATGCAGTCCTTCATGGCTTTCCTCATTGGAAGAGAGAACATTTGACAACTTTGACTTTACAGACCTCCTTTTCTCTGTCAACCATAATAACACAAAAATGGTAGTGAATAAGATATATAATATGGGCCCTCCCTAATTTGTTTGCAAAAAGGCTTATGATCTTTAAATGGATTGAAAGTTGCTGACAAACTTCACAACAGTTCCATGCAATACCATTTTCAATTGTCACTGATCCGTGGTCTTTACGAACAAGCTCCCCACAGTCCACTATTGTTATTGGAACAACAGGACTAGAATCAGACCCATGCACATCAACCTGCTCAATCCTCTTCAACACATCATTTCCAAGAATAAGCTTGCCAAAAACAGTGTGGTTCCTGAATGCAGAAAATAACCATATTATCACAAAAGCTCAGTACAGTCAGACAAGGCATCAAGTTAATTTATAAATTTTGTACTGTATAACATTTGATCTCAGGCAGAGATTTCTGTACACCAATGCCAAACAGACCTGCCTGAAATCTAATGAATAGCCAATTTTCAGAAAGAGAGATAATAGAGCAACAAAAAACTTTACAAGACCACAGGCAGCTAAGAGTTCTACATGCGAAAGCAACATAACATCCCAAAGTGGGGGTGTCAAATGAGAAGAATAAACAGTACAGTAAAATTAATTCATATAGCAATATACTCCCTCCATCCCAAAATCACATTCGTTTAAGTTTGTAACGCTAAGACCAATGCAGCAGCCATCCTCACATTTAATCCCTCGTCCACCGCTCCTAATTAATCAAGCAGTAATCACCCCAGCATGCAGGGAGATGAAAAGTGCATGCAACGGGAGGCTTTGCATGCGGGAGCCAAACAGCCGTAATTAAGGAACTTAATTAGAAAGGGAAAAAACGGCAGCATGCACACGTAATGAGGGACTCACCTGGGAAATAGCAACTAACGTACATGATTGTGGGAAGGGGATTTTGAGCTTAAACGAATATGATTTTGGGATGGAGGGAGTATTAAATTCTATGTCTCTGCAAGATTGTTGCTTCCATTTGACTTAGCCAACAATGGAGATACAAGTGACCAACAAGCCAACTTGGATACAAAGTATTCAGATATTCAAGAAAAGAATACAAAGTATCGAATTGATGGGCATTAGAGGCACAATTCATATGGTCCAAAGATGCCTTCAAATGAAACATGCATTCAAATGAAACATGTCAGAGCAAACCTGTCAAGATGAGAATTTGGCCTGAAAGTAATACAGAACTGGGAACCATTATTTTTTGGTCCAGAATCTGCTGTTGTCAAGAGACCACGATCATCATGGCGTAGAACACAATTTTCATCTGAAATGTAAGTAATAGATTGTTATCGCAGACATATAGCCTACCTATCAGCATAGTTGGATGAGATTTATTTTATTTTCTGTGCAAAGAAAACAAAAGCATTAGTGCCACATGATGTGTACTACATTTCAGAAGTTGTATGCATATAAGATTATATTATTATAATAGCAGCACTTGGTAGCTTCTAAGCAACACTGTGAATCAATAGTCAATACAGACAAGTTGAAAGATTGTTGATATCCAAACTTTTCCACTATGTAATGGTTTCCAGACCAGTTACATTAAATGGTTAATACCTGCAAACTTTCCACCATATATGCTTTCTCCACCAGACCCTGCAACACAATAGGATTACAGCTATTTAGACAAACAAGAATTTATAACTATTGTGTGTACAAGCTAAAACCTCACTTCATCATTGGACTGTAACCTCATTCAAGAAGAATACTGATGCATAACCATATACATACCTTAAGTTCAAGTACTGTGACAAAGATATCATATTTTATTTGAGTAAAATAACACGACAAATCGTAAAATGGTGGGGAGCTAACAACTTTCTGGTAAATCAAAAAAAGATGAGATATCATAAAAGGAATAACACATCGTGTAGACTCACCATTCCCTTTTGAGAAATCACCGCCCTGAAAAAACAAAATATCAATCAGCGGCCAGGGTTAATAAAGCAATATGGTGATTTGCCCAGTCTATGCTATAATATAGATAATACAGCACACAACCTTAAATACTATATGACAAGAAAAGCACTCGGTATCATCTGCCTCGCATCCTACATCATGAAGAGGGAAACAGAAAACTCGCTAAACATGGAAAGAGATAAAGCTAACAAATTCTAATCGCATACAAAAATATTATAACTAATATGAAGCAAAAATGCATAAATAAAAGTTACAGAAAAGGAGAACAAAACTAACTTGTGCCATTAGCCCCTTGATGACACAGTGGAAGCTTGATCCCTTGTAACACAATGGCATTTTAGTCTTTTGTCCAATTCCCATCTCACCTAGAGTGTGCAACATATAATTTATTAAAAGTAAAAACATCTTAACAGGAAAAACAGATGGATGTGTTTAGCAATAGCGGTAAACTACACTTTCCACTTGAAACCTGCCGATGTTGCTGCTTCTTGACGGTGGGGTGTGCAGTAGAAACTACACTCTCTATTTCTTGAAACCTGTTTTTGTTGCTACATTTCCTACTACTATGGATGTGTAGTAGAAACTCCATTTTCTATTTCTTAAAACCTGCACTTTCTACTATGTATCAAGAATTAGGAAGTGTAGTCTCTATATGCAAGTTATTAACAGTGTATTTTTCTACTTCGGCAATGGCGTCAGGTTTCAAGAAGTAGAAAGTGTTCTTTACAGTTTCAGTACAGTGGGTGTAGTTTTATCAAATATAATACACTGTATATCATATGTAACACTTAAGAGCTTTAAAAGCAATGTTACTTTGAATTATGAAAACTATTTTGACAGATGGGAGCATTTCTGTGAGGCCACGGCTACTGGAATTCATGAGAAACATGCTCAACAGATAAACCTAGCAATTTCATGGGATCACAGTCCTAACAATCATGAGAAGTTGAGAACATAAAAGGCCAGCATGGCACATAGCACCCTGTTATCAAAGCAGCCACATATTAAGCCCATGGCACATAGCACTGCTTTACCAATGCAGCCATTTTATTTCATACGACAGCAGCCTCAACTAACTCAATCTCTTTATCAATGTTTTCAGTTGTGATTACAAAGAAAGCAAAGACAAAGATCACCTGTGCACAATGCTCTGAAGTTCTCAGCTGTAACGGGAGCAGCATCAGCAAACAACTGCAAGGAAATGCAGCTCTAACTGTTATACAAATCAATCAATCATGGTCATCTTTTACTTTAACCTCAAAAGAAACAACACGTATTCTGCTCCTAATATTGGAACCATCCAGCAGCCCCGCTAGAATGGACTTGAGAACTGGCAGAAAGAAAGGAAATACCTCAAAAACCATTCTTTCATCTTGTTCATCACCTATGGACACATCTAGAAATACGAGTGGGTTTCTCTTTCTTGCCATAATTTTGGATGACCCAAACACCTAAGCCAGCAGGATGCTTCACAATGAAAAGGAAACAAATGAATAAGTTTAGCAATTTGTACAAGATAAACAGTAAACAAATATGGCATTGATGCACCCAGTAAAATCTTATTTTTACACACGAAACCCCAGTAAACATTTGTCAATAAGCTTCCTCTTTGAAAAGGATGGGCACTATACAAGGAAGAAAAAAGGGAAGCAAGCATGGCATTAATGTACAACGACAACATCATCATCACCCTCTTCAAATGCTCTTACTCTGCTTCATATGCATTTGGATAATTCAACAGCTTCATTAACTTAGTTCCACTCCCTCGCATATTTGCAAATTCTTGTGTCAGTACTCACAGAAACCCACACACACGGACCACAATATCCAGCTAACTAATCACATTAAAAACAGTTTTACAAACAAGCTGCTGTCCATCTCATCCCCCTGCCTTTGCGTATTTGTGCATTATATAGCATGTTGCTACAGGGTCAGTAGCTGTGAACAACTCCTGTGTCCCAATAACGCATAGGGCACCGAAGAGGCGCGTCAGTAATCTCAAAGCGGCGCCTAAGCTACGAGTACAGCTCGTGACACGCGAGTAACACTCCTAAGCTAGATCAGGATCCAAGACGACAACACCCTATCCGCATCTCCAAACCCCAAAACCCTACGTCGCCTCCAACCCCACCACCTAGACCCCAGCCTCCATCCAAAAGCCCCTCGCACAGACCGGCACGGAAACAGGTGACCGACCCTGTAGATCGAGAGGGGAAACGCGCTTATGCGGTAAGCCATGGCCCGTGGCGCGCGATCCGGCGACGACGCGCGACGGCGAGTTCATAGCACCACAGATTGAGAGCGCGAAGTGCGAACCTCTATGGGGATTCCGGCGACGGGACCCTCGGGCAGGCGCCGGCGCCGATTGTGTCAGAGCTCGCCGCGAGGTCTCGCGGAGCGGTGGCGAGGGGTTTTGCCGCGATGCAGCGGCCCAGCTCCACGCGGCCGCACAAGCGGAGTGAGGTGGGGATGGGAGCGGCGAGGGCCGCGGCGGCCAAGTATTAACCTACCCTTGCGATGCGCTGAAGTAAGTACGGTTTTGCCCCTGCAACTGTGAGCTGGTTCGAGATCTCTCGTCGGGGCCTGAAGTTTCCTGGGCCTCTCGCCCCGCAAGCTGATGGACATGTTGCATCTTTTTTTCTTTTTTGATCGGGACATGCTTGCAACTCGGCCCATAATGTGCCATTTTTTTCATTTGCATTATTGGAATTTCTTGCCATGTTACCCCAAGCGCTCGGATAGGACTCCTCTACCTTCACGGAATTACGGCGGCTGACATGTAGGACGGTCAGTATGAGATGCTTGTATGTCAGTCATCGTGCTTTTATATAGTCAAAAGCAGGAGATCTCAATTACATAAGCTCAGTGCCAACCTTCTATAAATAAAAAAAAAAGAAAAAAAAGATAGATATTTCATAGAAATTAATTCAATTTCAAAAAAAAATCTATGTTCCAAAGAGGTCATAGTGTTCGTTGGAGAGCCATCGTTGAAAGGTTGAGACGGTTGCCCATCAGCTACCTCAATGGTTCATTCAGATTCAAGCGCCACTGCCAGCCATCACAGAGCATATTCAGTCATGAGCCCAGACACATGTATCAGTGATTATTAACACATGTCACTTAGGAATAATCAAGCAAACTAGCAGCAGCTCTCAAGCAAGCGACGGCCCAAGCAGGCAACCAAGCAGCAGCTCAAGCAATCGTGCATAGCAACAAAAGGCCTTCGTGATACTGCCAGTTGATCCCGGGAAGTTCGGTATCACGAAGACATGATTTCCAACAAAATAGAGTCCAGTGATAGAGTCATTGTCTATGCTGTGAAACCTGTGATTAATGGGGCGTAGTGCGCAGTATTTTTTTTCATGTAATGGCACGTGTAGTTGAAGGTGTTAATAAGTCATAATACTCCTAGTTATTAAGATAGACAATTAGTTTGCAAGTTTCGATTCTATTCAGTTTTTAATTGCATTCATATTCAGTTTAACCAATTTTTCAGAGAATTTTTTTAATAATTTAAAATCTATTTTGTTAATCTTCGATAATTTGACATCCTAGCGTAACGAAATTCGGATGTGTATCTACCTTTATTAATGCTCCTGTTCTCTGATGGATCCACCAGGCCGCCACCGAGACCCAGTCACCCAGCCATGTCCGCCTGGGCGCTGGGCGCCGCCGGCACCTGGCCGGAGGCCGTAGTGCAGTGCCTTCTCTTCTTCCTCGCC
>BCLG01000908.1:79139-94308 GCA_001602295.1 Zoysia matrella
CTTCCCGCGCTGCGAGCCCTCGATGCAGCTCTCGCGCCGCCGCTAGCCAGGTCGCTCGAGCCGCGGGAGAGAGGGGACGCGCTTGCCAAGCGCGCCGAGATCGCGCTTGCGCTCCACCGCCGCCGCCGGCTCGATCAGGCCGCCGCCGATCTCGCGGAGGCCGTGCGCCTCAGTCCCGAGAACGCTCGCGCGCATGCTCTGCTTGGCGAGTGCTACGAGAGGAAGGGCCTCACCACCGAAGCTCGGTACGCCTTCAAGACTGCCGCGTCCATCGACCCAAAGCTCGCCGTTGTGCTTGACGGTCTTCATCGGATTGACGGGGGAAACGAAGGCAATGAAAGTGACTGACGTAAGCAAATTTTTTCTTAACATTAATTCTTGTTTTGAATTGCTGCCTGCAAACTCTACAAGAGTTGCTTACCACATAATGCATGGAAGAGGAAAAAAGCGTTCTTTTGCTGTGAACTTGCTCGAGAGCCATAGCAAATACGGAGTAGCAAAGACTCCATAGGTTTTATCTGCATGTGTATCACTTACAAGATATAAAAACTCACTATATTTCACCAAAACATGATAATAGCACCATCATTTTGCTGTAGTTCCCAGCTCTATGCATATTTAATTTTTACTACACAAGGAGGTGTAGTTACCTCTGCTTTTTGTAGGCTAACTGCCTTGACATAGGGCAAATGGATTGTGGACCTGAGCTTGGTTGCTCTTGCTTCATGCAGATGGAGCAAGACTTAACAGTAACATTACTATTCTATTCCACAAAAGAATGATCAACATTTGGTTTTTAAGTCTAGGATTCAAATAGTTCAGTGCCATATCGTGTAAAGGTCATATCTGTTTTCTTGATGTCATGGGTACAAGGTTTCCTCCACACACTTTTGTGGACCTCTTAGTCTTATCCATGTTGTTGTGAAAAATGTCGTTAGCATTGAGGGGATTGTGATGTAAAAGTTTCAGTTCATACCATCTAAAAAAAATCTAGGCTTGACCATTCTTTTGAGGATATCTTCTTTTGACTTACTTCCCCTATAATATGTGGCAATCAATACTGGATTCATGGCAGAGTCATTCTACCAAGAAGGCTTCTGAAAAGCAAGGACATTTAAGCTTAAACCCTCCTTTTGCTGTCTTGAGAATAAAAAATTGTACATAGAATCAGAGATTATGGTGGAAATGAAGTTGATGTTACACTACTACGACAAAATATACTGTATTTGTTTTTCACAATATTGATATAAAACAATTACTTTGAAAATATATTGTGTGGTTATAGCACACTGTTTAGCAAGAGCCTATAAATACTATCTTTTTTTTATTCTGCTTTTCAGGTGCGTGCTGCTGGATGGGCATTTAACTTCTGTTGTATATTAGTTTCAAAAACAAAACTTCTGTTCTATATTTGCGGTGAAATGTAGAACGCCCTTTAGTTTCACAAGTAGTAGATGTGATGTGTTATGTTGGATATGTTATTTACCGTGGTTCACTGTTGTAGATTAATTGATTTGCATTTTGTTAGTTGAATGAATAAGTGGTTATGACGTGTACACTCTGCTGGTAATGATTCGGAATGTACTCTATCCACCTTCCCCCTCGTATTTCCTTCCCATAATGCTTATCTAAATTTCGTAGCAGAGCAATGCTTCTTCATGTATCATTTTCATTAGTTTGATTTTGTTGTGATGTGCAGTATTTTCTTAATTTATTTTTCTACAAGTGCCCCCTGGATTTAGATACACTTAATAAATAGGAGAACATCCTGACCCTCCCGATTTTATCTCACAATATCTTATCTTGCAGAATTTAGTGATCTTGGTTGGAAGCCTTTTTGAAAAACAAAATAGTCACAAATGTGAGAAAAAAGACATGGAAAACCAGAAGTAAAGAAAGACGACTGCAAAACACCCTACAATACAGAGCCAACAAAAAAACTACTGTAGGTTCATAGGCTAGCTATATCTCAGTTGACAAGAAAAATGATATAATCGATAAGCATTTCTAGTCAAGTGTTAGTGCCTTACCAATAAATAAGCATCTTCCCTTCATTGTCGGTCACCAAAAGTTAAAAACAATTGCATTGGTAAATCTGTGACAAAATTGATTGTACATTCATCTGAAACAGGTGGAGGTTTTATCAGTGCTTCATCTAATCAGAATAGGAGGAAACTGATTGTGCATCTCATTCTTTGTTTGCTGTGAATCCTGTGATTGGTATATTTGTACATAACTATATTTCATTTCTGGAATAGCTCAAACCATGATATGTGCCCTTTTTCTCTTGATAAAAACTGAGGTATAACCGTATAGGCTCATATGAACCTTTCTGCTTGACATCCCAGCAAGGTACTTTGTAGCTGTGTCTATTACAACAATATCAGTGATGAAGATACCAAGTATTATGCAAAGGTGAGGTTGTTGCTAGATGTTTCTGTGGTGCTGCCGTCGTATCCAACCTTTTCTACAGATGGACAACAGATTCCATTTTTTTTCTCAAAAGACCAGCAGCAGAGTCCATTGTATCACTGTTATAGTGGATGCTTTTGTTGGTAGTTCTTTGAGATATCCGTGCGTCATCTGTTCTCTCTTCGCCCTCACAATCTGCACTTGCACCATTTGCACCTTTTGTCATCCTTGGTCTCACATGGACTATCTGAAAACCATTCACACAGTTCTACTGAACATGAGGTTCTGCATGCCTCGATTTTCCTTCTGCTGGATGTAGAACAAGGTGCAAGGTCGTGTTTTGGACCTTTTGGTGTATCTTCTGTATGCTGAGTAAATTGCAAGACCCTGCAGATCCACTTCATCCCCGTTCTGGGTACTGAATCAGACGCGCCGTCAGTCTTCATGAGGCTTGTTTGTAGTCTTAAGATTTCTATGAATAAGTCTAGATGACCCGTGGGTGCATTTCACTCTTTAATCTTTAAAATTGAATACGTAACCATCAAAACTATTGAAAATCATCTAAATTACTCCCCGGACGGTTTCAAAAGTGGCTTTCAGTTAGAGTAGATTTATTTCACCCTCTCAACTGTCAATGGTGTTTAATTCATTTCACAAACTTTAAAAATCAGATTTTTAACCCTCCAAAATATTAAAAACTATCTAGATAACTCTGAAATATTTCAAATGTATTGAAGAGCATCTACATGGTGATCAAGTAGGAGAGGAGCATGTCTGTGATCTTGGGATTGGGAGAGAGCCGCGATGCCAGAGAGGAAAAAAAAAGAGAGAAAAATGGATGGGAGGCACCCAATCCCACGACCCACGCGCCCACTTCTCTCTTGATCTTCATGTGGACGCTACTCGACGTGTCTGAAATACTTTAGGGGGTTATTTAAATAGTTTTTAATACTTTTGAAAGGTTAAAAGTTTGATTTTTAAAGTTTAGAGGGTGAGTTAAACCACCATTGATAGCTGGTTGAGAGGGTCAAAAGGATCTCCTCTATACTGACATATGAGATTATGAATAGTAAAACCGCTTTCGAAACCACCAAAGGTAATTTAAACGGTTTCTAGTTTCAGAAGTTAGTTTGAGAAGTTAAGTATCCGATTTTAAAAGTCGAGGCTAAAGTGCACGCACGCTCTCAACTGAGAGGGTCATCTAGACTTTTCCCAGATTTCTAAGTGGTACCACCAGGGATGCTGGTCTTCAAATATGGCAACTAAGGCTTCGTTTTGAACGTAAGAATTTCACAGGAATCATAAAAAAATTTCACGAACAATTTTATAAAAAAAACATAGAATTCAAGAATTTTCCGCAATCAAGGGAGGATTTAGCGCAGTTGTTTGAAATAACAGCTGGGGGTGTGTTGACGCCCAAAAATCGGTGGACCACTAGAGTGCCCGACACAATGCCAGAGTGTCCGGCAAACTCTCTCGGGTTTGGGCATTTAGCCCACCGAAATGTCCGGCACAGTGCCGGAGTGTCCGGCAAAGCCTCTCGAGTTGGGGCATTTAACCCACCGGAGTGTCCGGTACCATGCCGGACTGTCAGGCAAGCCCTCTCGGATTTCGGTGTTTTGTACACCGGACCATCCGGCATAGTACCAGACTATCCAGCAAACCCTTTCGGGTTCGAGTGTTTTACACATCGGACAATCTGGCACAGTGCCGGACAGTTTGGCGGGCTTTTTCGGGTTCTTGAAAGTTACACGACGGACTATCTGGCATGTCACCGAAGACTCCGATCACCGGAGTATTCGGCACTTTACCGGATACTTCGGTGGTGTCGATTTTACGAAGTTTTCAGACATATCAATTCCAATTGGTTTCGTAATTGAGAGGATTCATTGCTCCACGGGGAAAGACTACCCTACCTCTGTAAAAAGAGGCCTCTGGCCGGTTGAGGGAAAACCCAATCAAACCTATCATTTGCCTCTACATTTCATTCTTCTCCTAGCCTTAATCCCCTTACTCGACCCCGTTTTGCTGTTCTTCCTTCGTCCGGCGACATTTGAAGGCGATCCAGCTGGCCTGACCGAACCCATATCAACTCTAAAAAGATCCTCCTCCGACGAGTCTCTCCCGAGGTGAGTTTTCTAGGTGCTGCCTAAACCCAGTGTTAAAGAGACGTCGACGTTCTCGCACACAGACATGCGAGTGGTGTGTTGGCTCAGGATCCTTTTCAGTGTCAACACACTTTTTAGCGACTCCGCTGAAGACGAGAGATTCTGGTTGCAAACCAAATCGTCGTTCTCACACCATGACCTTTGAGATCTCACCGACGAATATCGTCATGTCGTCTTTGGAGGAGTTGCCCGAGGAGGCTCGCAAGGCGTTTCTAGAGCGCCGGAAGGCCTCCGAAGAGGCGCGCAAGGCACAGGAAGAACGAGAGCTTCAAGAGTACTTGACGTGCTTCGAGAAAGACTGTCAAGGGGCGGTCTCTTAAGTGAAAGAAGTCGTTCTTTCGACCGTCGTCGACGATGCGGCCATGGATGCTACCAACGTGTGAACATCTTCGCACCCTCCCGTTACTTTTGAGTACCTTTTTTATTATTTTGCCGATATGAAAAATGTCTAGACTAATGATATGCAACACATGATTCAAGAAAATTTGTTTAAATCATTAAAAAAACGTTGGTGTTGCATCGTCTTTCACTCATGTTGCGCATGTAGGTCCTACTAGTTCATCGGCGCCTAGCACGTCTAGAATAGAACAACCGTTGTATGACATGCTGTTGAATTCGTTTAGTGAGCAAACTAGTTTTTCACCTCATGTGCAAACTAATACTTTAGTAGTACCTCTCGCTAGCGTAGACCCAACCACTAACATCCCCAATTCGGCTACAAGCCGATTAAATGAGTTGACCAATTTTGTTCCCCTTTACTGTACCGTTGCGTATAGCACACCATCTATCCCACCTAGCGATACGGGTATTCCTCATGGCCCTACACCAAATGAGCAATTCAACGCCATGAGAATGAACATACATGCTTCACCATCGGGCATGTCCACTAGAGCACCTATTGCCAATATAGAGGAGTGTATGGCTCTCATTAAGGAGGATTTAAATAAACAATTTCGTGAAACGCTAGTGGTGGATCTAAAAGGATAGACCGGATATATCAAAAGCCATACCCCACATATTTTGATTCGGTCCCATATTCTAGTGGGTTGGCGTGTTCTCGACTTCGTCAAATTCAATAGCGAAGATAGTAAAACCATTTGAAAACACATTAGCTAATATATTGCTCAATTAGAAGAGGCGAGTTCTAGTGATGCATTAAAAGTACGATTATTTTCTTTGTCACTAACCGAAACCGCTTTCTCATAGTTTTTATCATTGTCTCCAGGTTTCATTTATATATGGAAGTCTTCAGAGCGTAAATTTCACGATCATTTTTACTTCGGGGACAACCAGTTAAAATTGTCACATTTGACATCGGTTAGGCAAGAAAAAGATAAACCCGTTGTGGATTATATTCGACGGTTTAGAGATATTAAGAACTAATGTTTTAGTTTGATAATTTTTGAAAAGGATCTAGCTGACCTGGCCTTAGTGGTTTGCGGTCCCATCTTAGAGATAGATTGGAGGGACATGATTTTCTTACTCTCACGCACCTCCAACAAAGAGCTTCAGCACAAGAAAGTCAAAGTAAAGAAGTAAAACATGAGCCTAGGACCCACCATAGCGTGCACGTCGTGGAGTATGATTCGGATAGCTCTGATGACGATTTTAATGACATTTTGGCTGCTGAAATTGTTTGGCCATCCAAGGCTAAATCCTTTGCTTGCGATTTGCTTAAACCGGTTCATAAGAATCGAAAAGATGATATGAAATATATTTTTGATGTAGCTAAGTGCGAGAAAATATTTGATGAATTACACAAAAGTGAATATATTAAGATTGCATACACTTTGCCTCCGGCAGACAAGCTAAAACTAAGGCATATTGTAAATGGCGCAATTTTTATTCTCATGTCACTAATGATTGCAATGTTTTTTGTCGACAGGTCCAATCGACCCTCAATGAGGGACGATTGAGTCTCAAGGAGATGCAGATCGACAAGCACCATTTTTTCGTCAACACTCTAGAGCTCAACCCCAAGTTGTTGATTCGGCCTCATCAAGCCGATACAACCAAGGGGGAAAATGTGATCATCGGGGAGGACATGCTTGCTCCTTCGAGTGATAAAAGTGTTTCTAGGAGGGTGCTGCTAGAAAAATCTCCTGATGGTCAAGAGTCTATTAAAATCACCATCCAAGGCTCGAGACTCGAGGGGCAAACTCCACAGCCGAAGATGATAAAGCCAAAGAATCCTGAAGTGGGCAAGTGGAAGGTAAATGTAGGCAAGGCCGTGGACAGGACGATGGGGCTTAAAAGCACCTTCAACTGTCTTATGGCCAAGTACAAGAGCCGAAAGACCGATTTGAAGAATCGGTCCGGTAAGCGGCCAAGATCACCACCTAGGAGAGGTAGTCCACCTAGAAAGGAGATGAGACCGCCGGTGGACGTGCGCGTACCCCCTCCCCCTCCTCCTCATGAGTTTAGGATGCCACCACCATGGTTCCCTCCTATGCCGTGCTCGCTATTCCCGGTGTGACATCCGTATATGGGACCATGGATGCCCGTACCGCCGATGCCCGTTCCACCGATGCAGTACGCACCATTCCATCCGGGATGAAATGCGCCAAGAGAAGTCTTCAATAGGCTCTCCGACTATATTCCCGACCAGTTCAAGCATCAACCGATCGATGCGAGAAGAGGTGGCTCCACCACCACTCCTAAGCAAGAATGGCGCCCTAAGCACAGTAATGATCCGCTAAGCACAGTAATGATCCTTTCTCTTTAACTTTTGTCCATCAAGAGATTGCATTTGGAGGTGTCATTAAAATTGGCACAATCGATGTCAAAATCGGGAGAGTTTTCAAAGGACCGATCACGTTGGATGATCCGGTCGAAAAGGCCTCTCATAATCACGAAGCTAGCAGCAGCAACAGGTCCTCTAAATACATGCAACCGAGGTGGTGTCTGTCCGGTTTGACTCACACTCATAAGAGGAAGCTGCAAAGACTGCGACTCTGAGACATCCGAGACAAGAAGGCGGAGAAGAGGAGGGACAAAGTTTTCAACGACGTCAAGCCGACGGTCTCTTAAGGAAAGCAATAGAGAGCTAAGTAGCCCAATGCTCCCACTCCACTGGTGACAGAGGATGCGGTGGCTACTCTGGAGGCACCGGGTCTGGCCGACGCCGTATTGGGAGAGGGCCCTGCAGCGCCTTCACCCCAGGAAGACGTCGACATGTCCGAGTTCGACAACGATGACCTCTTGAACTACGAGCCTACGCCGCCTTGAGAAGGTATAGAAATTAACATCATTTGTTTGTCCGTTTTCGATTATTCTTTGGTAGAGGAAGAAGAGGTTATAGCACAATTTGATTTTGGGCCAAAGAGTGCTATTTTCGAAAAGCCCGAAGAATCAGAGAACCATTTGAAACTACTCTATGTGAGGGGTCATGTTAATGGCACACCAATTTCTCGCATGCTTGTAGATGGCGGTGCTATTGTTAATCTAATGCCATATTCTTTGTTTAAGAAGCTAAGTAAGGCCGATGACGAGCTCATCTGAACCAACATGACTTTGAACGATGTGGGAGGAGGAGGCCCTATCGAGGCTAAAGGGGTCGCTTCTATGGAGCTCACCGTTGAAAGCAAGACCATGGCTACCGCTTTTTTTGTCATCGATGTGCGTGGTAATTATAGCTTGATCTTAGAGCATGACTGAATTCATGCTAATAAGTGTGTTCCTTCTACATTGCATCAATTTTTGATATAATGTATTGGTGGTGATGTGAAAGTTGTTCATGCGGATGCATCGGCTTGTGTTGCTATGGTCGAATCATCTTCTTTGCCACATGATACCGTCAAGTCCTTGACCGGGTTGGACTTGACGGATTATGATTTTCTTAGTGTGACTAGGGATGGCTTTGTGCCCATCAATGAAAGCCAATGTAGAATCGGCTCAACCATATTATGTGATCCAATGGAGTCAATTTTAGATTGGTTGCAAAAGAGAGTAGAGCACTATCGGTCCAACACGAACGATATGTGTGAAACTATATAGGAAATAGAGGATATGGATAAGTTAGGACAAGGATTTACGTCGGCCGATTCTCTTGAGGAGGTGAATCTTGGAAGCAATGACAATCCAAGGCCGACTTTTATAAATAAAAATTTGAAAGCCGGTTATAAAGAAAAGTTAATCGGGTTATTGAAAGAATATGTACTCTGTTTTGCATAGTCTTATAACAAGATGCTCGGGTTGAACTGCGAGCTAGTTGAGCGTCGGCTTCCACTAAAATCTGGTTTTAGGCCTTTTAAGCAACCGATGAGAAGATTTAACCCGAACATGCATGATCGGATTAAAGAAGAAATTAACCGATTACTTGATGCAAAATTTATAATGCCTTGCAGGTATGTGGAGTGGATATTCAACATTGTGCCGATGGAGAAGAAGAACACCGATAATATAAGAGTTTGCATTGATTTCAAAATTTTGAATAGAGCCACTACTAAAGATGAGTATTCTATGCCCGTAGTCAATATGTTGATTAATGATGCTTTCGGCCATAGAGTTATTAGTTTTCTTGATGATAATGCGGGTTATAACCAAATCTTCATGGCCGAAGATAATATGTGTAAAACTGCTTTTAGGTGCCCCGGTTTTGTAGGATTGTTTAAGTGGGTTGTTATGACTTTTGGGTTAAAGAATGCGAGTGCTACATACCAAAGAGCTATCAACTTTATTTTTCATGATTTGCTTGGTGTCGTCATTGAGGTTTATATAGATGATATGGTAGTCAAATCGGATGCTTTAGCTCCTCACTTGGTTGATTTGCAACTTGCCTTGGACCAAATGCATCATTTCGGTTTAAAAATGAACCATCTCAAATGTGCTTTTGGTGTATCGGCCGAGAAGTTTTTGGGTTTCATAATCCATGAAAAAGACATAGATCCTAAGAAGATAAAAGCGATTAAGAACGTACAAGCGCCCACATGCAACAGAGAGTTGCAAAGCTTCTTAGGCAAAGTAAACTACTTGAGAAGATTCATATCCAACTTGTCGAGAAAAATCAATGCATTTACTCCTATTTTCGGTTAAAAAATGAAACCGAATTCACTTGGGAGGCAAAACAACAAAAAGCCTTTGATAAAGTTAAAAAGTACTTATCGTCGCCGCTGGTTCTTAGAGCGCCCAAGGGTGGAGTTTTTTTCGTCTTTACATAGCGGTGGAAGATGATGTGGTTGGTGCTGTTTTGACACAAGAAGTCGAAGGGAAAAAGTATGTGATCACATATGTGAGCCGACGGTTGGTTGATGCGGAAACAAGGTACACCTTCATTGAAAAATTATGCTTTTCCTTGTACCATGCTTGCACCAAGTTGAGACACTATCTGTTATCTAGTACTTGTGTGGTTGCTTGTCAAACCTATATTATTAGACATATGTTGCATACGCCGATTTCTAGTAATAGGCTTGGTAAATGGGTATATGCATTGATTGAGTATGATTTGGCTTATGAACCATTGAAATCCATGAAAGACCAAATTGTGCTAATTTTATTGTTGAACATCGGATTGATTTAGAACATGATTTAGATATTGGTTATGTGACATTTACCGCTTGAAAGCTTTATTTTGATGGATCGGTTTGTAAAGAGAGTCAAGGTATTGGTGTAGTACTGAATTCTCCTTATGATATGCATTTTGAATTCTCAAACCGATTACAATATGATACACCAACAATCAAGCTGAATATAAGTCATTGTTGTTCGGCTTGGAGATGTTGAAATCTATGGGAGTAAAGCATGTTAAGGCTTTCGACGATTTATTATTAGTGGTGCAACAAGTTGCTGAAAAATTTTAATGCTTAGATGGATCGTTGAATGTTATTTTAGACAAATGCCTAGATGTTATCAAAGTGATGGACGAGTTTCATATACAACATGTACCTAGGCTAGAAAACAGTAAACTCAACGATTTGGAGCAATAAGCGTCGGGTTATAATATTAGCAAAGGTAGATTTTCAATCATTAAAGAACCGATGCTTGAGGTGTTAGAAATAGACACGTCAAAGCGTGACAGTGCCAAATCACTTGATTGGAGACCTGCCATAATTTCATATATTCGTAGTCCAACCCGAAGTGGAGATAGTAAGGTTCGGCATGTAGCTTTCAAATATACTTTAATTGATGATAACTTATACCGTCGAACGTGAGACGATTTGCTCTTGAAATGTTTGAGTGATGAATAAGCCAATGTGACTATGGGAGAAGTCCACGAGGGTATTTGTGGTACGCATCAATCGGCTCCGAAAATGAAATAGTTATTGAGGAGGGCAGGATTCTATTGACCGACTATGATTGCCGATTGTTATCGTTATTACAAAGGATGCGAAGAGTGCCAAAGGTTTGGCAATATTCAGTTAGTGCCCGCTGTCCTGATGAACCTCATCATTAAGGCTTGGCTATTTTGTTTAGATTTCATATAGCAAATACATCCTCCATTTTTAAGGGGCACCGCTTCGTGTTAGTTGCTATGGATTACTTCACCAAGTGGACCGAAGCAGTTGCTCTCAAGAGCATGACACACAAAAAGGTAATTGAGTTCCTTACCAAGCATATCATTCGTAAATTTGGCATCTCGCAAACTTCGACTACAGACCAAAGTACTTTTGTTACCTTCAATCATGTTAGAGAGTTTGCCAAATCCTATAAAATTAGATTACTCAATTAATCTTCATACTATGCTCAGGCCAATGGTGAGGCCGAGCCTAGTAATAAAATATTGATCAAACTCATTAAAAAAAGATAAAAGATCATCCTAAAAGGTGACATGAGGTCTTATCGGAGGCATTGTGGGCTCATCGTATATCTAAGCACGGAGCCACTAAAGTAATCTCTTATGAGCTCGTCTATGGACAAGAGTTCGTTTTACCCGTCGAGGTAAATCTAAGGGCCTTGAGATTAACCAAGCAAAATGATTTGTTCATTAACGAGTATCACACCTTAATATTAGATAATATTGATGAGGTCACTAATAAGAGATTGAGTGCTTTGAAAGCAATTGAGAGAGATAAGGCGAGAGTTGCTAGAGCCTATAATAAGAAGGTAAAAGTCAAAACTTTTCAGATGGGTGAATTGGTTTGAAAAAACTATTCTGTCTGTAGGTTCAAAGACCAACAAGTTTAAGAAATGGTCTTCTAGTTGAGAAGAACCATATCGAATAGTAAAAGTCATCGTCGAAAATGCATATACAGTGAAAAATATACGGGGAGAATCATTGTATAGGGCCCTTAACAGCCGGCATTTAAAAAGTATCACCCAAATGTATGGCAAGAAGCTTAAAAAGAAAGACGACCGATATAAGAAGTATCGTCGCCGAGAATAATATAATGGCCAATGAGTCGGGAGGATCATCGTCTTTAGAGGTTTTTTGTGTGTAAAGTGTTTTATGGTGCAAAAACTTAAAAAAAACAGGGAGGCATATGTTGACATCTAAAAATCGGTGGACCACCGGAGTGTTCGGCAGACCCTCTCAGGTTTGAGACATTTAGTCCACTGGAATGTCCAGCACAGTGCCGAAGCGTCTGGCAAGCCCTTTCGGGTTTAGGGCATTTAGCCCAACGGAGTGTCCGACAAGCCCTGTCGGTTTCTGATGTTTTGTACATCAGACCATCCGATATAGTACCGGACTGTCCGATAGGCCCTCTCGGGTTCGGGTGTTTTACATATCGGATCATCTGGCACAGTGCCGGACTGTTTGATGAGCCTTTTCGAGTTTTCGAAAGTTACACGACAGACTATCTGACATGTCACCAGGAACTCCGATCACCGAAGTATCCGGTACTTTATCGGACACTCCGATGGCATCGATTTTAAGAAGTTTTCAAACAGATCAATTCTAATTGGTTTTCTAATTGAGAGGATTCACCTGTATAAAAAGAGGCCTCTGGTTAGTTGAGAGGAAACCCAAATGAACCTATCATTTGCCTCTAAATTTCATTCTTCTTCTAACTTTAATCTTTTTACTCGATCATATTTTGCTATTTTTCTTTCGTTTCGGTGACATTTGAAGACGATCTGGTTGACCTGATCGAGTGCGTAATAACTCTAAAAAGATTCTCTTCTGACGGGTCACTCTTTGAAATCAATTTTTTAATAAAGCGTTGAAAAGACATATAGGTACAAGTGGTGTATACCCGAAATCTTTTTTTGCGTCAGCAGGGTGATTTTCATACTTTTTTTTTTCGGACTCCTAATTACGAAGTTGATGTCCTCACGTATCCTTGCGAGCCCAGTAGCGGCCCACCTGTCACTGAATGACACAAGTCACTTCCCATCACCGGCTGGACTGTGGCGTACGGTACACGAAAGCCCCGGAACGTCCCACGGGCCCTGCGTCCAACCGACACGTGGGCCCGGCGGACGCTGCCCTTTTACCGGCCTCGACGTCGGTGCCGCGCGTGACCACTTGCCTTTCCCTCCGATCTGGCGAAATACACGCGCTCGCAGAAAAAAAGGGGATATCTCATCTGTTCTTGGGGATTGCTGCGGCGAGCGGGGAACGAACAGGTAGGTTTTCTAAATCCCCTCTCGTTTCCTTCGGTTTCGCTCCTTCCGCCTCCGATCCTAACGTGATTGCTTTGCTCCATCGCCGCGCCACCGTCTCCTAGTCGCGGGGAGTGAAGGAGGATCCGAGATCAGGTACCCTTTCGACCGTCCTCCCTCTATCTCCTCTCGTCGTGAGATCATGGTGTTTTGTTTCGTGATTTGGGCTTCGCTTCCTGTTGATTGCGTCAAGGGCGCTGCTGTTTGTCGTTAAGATTCCGTGTTTCAGTTTTCGTTGTTATTAGAGACGGATCGATCGCTAGAGTCTGGAATAGAGAGTAGAGACTGTGATGAGAAGTGGCCGATCGCGAGTTCGTTTTTGGGGTTTATGTTCGCGCGCCCGCCCGGGCTGGACGGCCTCGTTCGCGCGCGCCGCGCGGTAGGGTTTTGGGGATAGCGTGGGGTTGAGTGCGCGTCTCGTGGAGATTCGTGCGGCCGCTTTTGCAGCGGCAGCTGGCTGGTGCTTCGTTGGCCGCGATCTTTGTCGCAGTGCGGGTTGTGGACGGTCTGGTGACTGGTTTTTGGGGGAATCTTGGAATTTCTTAAGTGCTGTTTGTTCGTGAACTGAAATGCGAGCGATCGTTTCTCGAGTGCTATTTGTTTATGAACGAACTATGTTTTGCCCTTCTGATATAATGAAATCCAATCTATTCTGGATGAAACCAAGTCAGTGTGCCTAGGCCCATAGTTGTTGTGCAATCATGCTGCGCACCATTCTGATGGTATCCATTGAACAATGAAAATTGAAAAAATAGTATAGTGCTATTGCTTTTGATGCTCCTGATGGGGCAAAGATCTTTATCTGTACCTCTGCAAGCAATGCACCTCATCACTGCATCCACATCGAGCCTATACAAGAAAGCTGGTCAGCCAAACTGGCTGACTGACTTTCATCCTGTCTATCGAGGAAGAAACTACATGCTTGCAAGTATGCTGCATCAAGACACAACACATGCCATGGAATCTATTGTACTCATGGCGTGTGCATACAATCTATAACAATAATTAAAGTTCTTGACCCCCCACCCCCCTTTATTATATTGCTCCTTGTCTTAGGCAATGACTCTGCTGTGGCCCCCTCCTTGTGCTGAGCACAAAAGGAGCAACACAGAGATCTTTGCATTGTTTGGACTCGCATGTCAGTTGTGTAGTACATGTACAACCAGAAAGAGGTGGTCTGTGAAACTGTACCATCATCTTTGGAGTCCCAGAGACAAAGATATATAATACGCAAGTGCAACTAATGATTCATTTTCTAGGAACAAGAGCGTACTTAAGCCAATGTGTGCAAAAGCGAGGTTTAGGATTTGAAATTGCATGCTTTGGGACAGCAGGGAGCTGTTTGACTAGTATGAGGGCTCGAGCTTTATGATGAGAAATATTTTAGTAATGTGCTGTTGTCACGAAAAAACCATATATCAGGTGTAAATACTTTACTTCTAAGTACATAAGTGTATAACTGAACTTATGCGAGTTTTAGTTAAAAAAAAAAGGAAATCAAAATTGACAGCTATTGCGTAAGATTATTCTCCTGTATTCCCTTAACGTTAATATAGATCAACATCTGCTTCATCATACCCAGACTTTTCTACAGAATTCCAGGTGTTTTGAAGTTTAGTCCTTTGTTGGTAACACTAGTCCACAAACATAAGATTGTATCTAAAGTTATTGCATAAGATTATTCTGTTCCGATACAAGTCTTCATTCTTGTTTGAGTATGCTTGTTTATACAAAAGTTGATAGTCTGAGCTGTTTCTTGTATGTACAAAAGCAGAGAATCAAAGCATGTTAGGGGCTATTGAGTGATCACTTCCTTTGGAGTTTGGTCATTGTCATACATGGACACACTTCCTAGGAGAGAATCCAAACTAGCTTCTGGCACCTCAGTTTTTTTACAGGACTCTATGATTTGTATCTGCTGCTCCTTTCACTTCACCCAAGAGAATGGAATGGAAGAGAAGGCATATCATCCTATGGTTTTGAAACCTATACCCTATATCTTCCTTCGTAGCATCTAGTATTTCTCCCCTAGTTCTAGTTAGTGGTAG
>BCLG01000908.1:101155-130351 GCA_001602295.1 Zoysia matrella
GAGGCGAGCGGCGCGGAGACCGGAGCGGCAGTCAGCTCTCTCTCTCTCTCTCGTTTTTCAAACGGAGGCGGCTGAGAGTGAGGAGCAAATGAGTTAGGTTAGGGTTGGAAGGAGTTCCACTCTTTTTATACCTTCCGAAAAAAGAGCGCGTCCGTCAGATCTCGATTCAACGGTCCAGATCGCGCGACGGCTAAATGGGTCAGATTTGGCCCAAGAGGGAGAATGAAATTTCGGCCCAAGCCTAAGTTGGCTTGCATGAATTGCAAAAGGCCAATGGGCCAGGCCGAATTTCAATTTCGGGCTAAAAAGAAAAGTTTTTCCATTTCTTTTTCAGAGGCATTTTTAATTGATTAATTAGGTGATCTTTTACCTAATTAAATGTGTTAAAATTTGAACCGAAAGGATAATTTTGACAGAATAGAAAAATAAAGTAAATGCTTATGAAAATTAAAGAAATTTTATTTTTCGCTGCGTACTTAAAGAAATTATTTTCATTATTAAATTCGAACCAACGGGAGAATTTAATTTTGAAAAAATAGTAATAAATTTCAGATAATTATGATATTGTTATTTTCTGACCAACGTTGATAATAACAGTATTATAATTTTTGTAATTGACATTTTATGCATTATTTCTATTTCTGCCCAACGGTGATGTAGATTAATGTATAATATAAAATTGTGTGTCATATTTTTGACCAACGTTGAAAATAAGACATAATTTTTTTGTTTTTTATGTTCTCACTTTATTTGATTTATTAGACCTAGCGTTTATCTTGGCTGAGGTGGACTGGGTTCTCACCACAGCATGTCCCACTGAGCCTGAGGAGCCAGTGAGGAAAGAAAATGAGACTGATGCTGCTTGGCAGAATAGACAGAGGAATTTTGCTCTCTTAAAAATATCCTATGACCTTGAGCATAGGAAATGGACCACAGCTAATAAGAAATGTATGGCTGTAATAAAGAACACGATTGAGCCTGTAATTGTGGGTTCAATCGCGGAGTGTGACACCGTCACAGAGTACATTGAAAGAATAAAGAGTCAGTTTACTGGCTCTTCAAATACATACGCCACACAAGTCATTAGACAACTTGTGAATGAAAAGTATTCTGGTGGTAACGGTGGCATTAGAGAGCACATACTGAGAATGAGCAACATGACATCGAAGCTCAAACCAATGGATCTGGGTTTCAAGGATGAACTCTTTATCCATCTGATTTTTACTTCTTTGCCAAAAGAGTTTGAAACGTTTATTGTCAACTACAATATGCAACCTGAGTCTTGGGACTTGAAAAAGTGCATAGCAATGTGTGTGCAAGAGGAGGACAGAATTAAAGCTTCACATGGTGGTTCTATCAACTATGTGAAAGATAACAAAAGAAAGAACTTCAACAACTACTCCTCAAAGAACAAGGGAAAAGCCTCTGTCCATCAGCCTCAACAGAACAAATTTG
Source organism: Zoysia matrella (assembly GCA_001602295.1). Classification (NCBI taxonomy): domain Eukaryota; kingdom Viridiplantae; phylum Streptophyta; class Magnoliopsida; order Poales; family Poaceae; genus Zoysia; species Zoysia matrella. The sequence continues at coordinate 102,611 of BCLG01000908.1, forward strand.
CAGTGGACAAAGATCAGTGCCTTCACTACAAGAAGACGGGACACTACAAGAAGAATGGTCTCTCATATTTAAAGATGATCATGGCAAAGAAAAGTGAGAACATTACTACCTTTATAAATGAATTCCTATATGTGCAATATTCGAAATTTACTTGGTGGATTGACTCTGGAGCAACTGTTCATGCTGCTAATTCATTGCAGGGATTTCGTTCGACGAGGACTACGCAAAGAAGAGAAAGAAGCATTAAAGTTGCAAACGGAGTTCAAGCTGAAGTTGAAGCCGTTGGCGATCTTTCATTAGAGCTAGCTAATAGCTTCATTCTTATACTTAGAGATGTTCTTTATGTACCCTCTCTACAGAGGAATTTGATTAGTGTTTTATGTTTGGATAATGATGGTTATGATTGTCCTTTTGGAAATGGCAAGTGTGAAATAAAGTTTAATAAAGAATGTGTTGGTCTTGCCATCTTACAAAATGAGCTTTATTTACTATCACTACGTGATGATGTGAATGTCGTATGCGATAATGATAACGTTGCGTGCGAGATAAAAGAATCCTCGTCCATGAATGACCTAAAATGTATAGTAACTATTTCAGAACAGAAAAATGTATTGTGGCTGTTAAGTCTATCGGCGATTGACCGTGACGATGAGGCAGTTCTATGTATTAATCTGTAATGGAATGAGTGAAGTTAAAAAACAATAAAGATAAAAGTAAAAAGTGAGATCAAGGGGAAGAATGTTAGGAATTGATCTTCATCCGTTTTGGCCCAACGGCCTTAATGGGCCCTTGACCTAATCGCGCCCTGATCGGGGGCGCCCAGCGCATTATGGCTAGTGGGCCCCTGTCGCCAGTGTCACAATAAATAGAGGTGGGAGGGCCGGCCGGAACTCATAACCTAAGTTCGTCCGTACCGCCGCACCCCACCGACATCCCTAAACCCGATCTGTGAGGGGGCGCTGTGCCGACAGGAAGCACCACCGCCACGATGACCGCCGTCACCGGGAGATCGACGACGTCGCCGTGACTCCAACGCCACTGCCCTCTTCACCAATCGACGCTGCCCAAGCGCAGAGGACAGCACCGACAAAGGGCAGATGACCGGATCGTCTTCCACGACTCCGGCGACCGGATCCGAGGTATTGACCACCTCCGAATCACAGATATGTTACCGACATAAAAACTCTCAGATCTACACTCCTAGACCCAGAGAAAAGAATACTACAGTGCCATGCACGATCTTGGAAAAAAGATTCATGACTATCCCAGTCAAAAGTGCCCCTCCCTGGCGTCGGCAAAGCACGGCAGCCACCTCGATCGCCCCCGCGCCCACCGGTGGATGAGCATTGGCGAGTCGCCCAAATCCTTCTTCGATCGCTCCGCCCTTTCTTTCCTGCTTGCTTTCCTTTAATCTGCTGAGATTTAAACGTGCGTCGCCGTTCGGCTGCTTTTCGCCCTTTTATCGTGCTGCTGCTGCTGCCCATATCAGCCGAACCCCAAAGATGACGACCGGCAGGGGCGGCAGCCGCGCCGCGAGCTAGGCCCGATGTCTGTCCCCTTGCGCTCGGTGCCTTTGGAGGCTTGCCATGCCATGTCCATGTCCAGATGTCCATGCCTCGCGCGCGCCTTCTTGCGCGGTCCTTCCTTCTGCGCTTCACTTGCTGCCACATTGCACATAACGGAATCTGAAGATGATGGCGGTCACATTGCACGGAATTTGAAGGTGATGGGTGCATGCATCGGCGTCATCTTCAGTGCGATATCTTTGTTTCAGCTTCTCAGCTAGCTTTTCCAGCTGAAGATGACGCCTGCCGTGGTGCTGCTGGAGACGTCGATGACGACAAGCAGAAGCAGAGGAGGGCAATCATCAGGCCAAGGCGCGGAAGGATCACCAGAGTGATCGGGAGGAGCGGGAGCCAGGAGGGAGGGCGTTCGGGACGAGGGACATGGCCCCGGCGGCTGAACCGTCGTCGCCGAGGGTATCCGGCTGCGTCCTCTGCTCCATCTTCCGGCAGGGCTCCAGGGTCAGGAGCGTCGGCGTGGCTGCAAGGCCCAGGACGCGGTAGGATGTCACCGTTGTTCAATTGTACTACGTACGTTCTTCGCTTTGAACCATTGATGTCTAAAAATTAGAGAGTGTTCGTTCACCATGTTGTGCGCTCGAATTTGAGGTCCCATTTCGACCTCTGAAACCCCGAATGGATTCCATAGAAAACATCTCGATCGACGCACCGTTGATGTCTACTCAAACGATGACGCAGACGCATGCTTAGGCCTCCTTCTTTTAGATTGAAAGAAATTTTTTCTATTTTTATATTTTTATTATGAAATTAAACTAATTTTTATAAAATTTCTGCACAACTACTACGAAAATTTTGAGTTCCAAAGGAGCCCTTGGCTTGAGATGGATATTAGTAATTCGCTTCCAGTATAAGGCCTCCTAATTTCACATCCGTGCAAGCTTTAAGCCACAGCCAACTTGGGACGTGGACGCACAGTCCAGCCACCTTGCACGCCAACAACGGGTGTGTTCGGGAGTCGGTGCTGCCGCTGCACTGTTCACTGTAGTCAATGTCCGTTACAATAAAAACAAGTGTGATCGTGCTGAGCGGGTATGATGCGCCACGAACGACGATCTTCGCTGAGCGGGTATGCGGCAGCGAGTTTCGTGGCTCGTCGTCTCTGATCCACACTGTTGAAAGTGACATAACCGGCCCATCATCCCACCGGCACCGGTCGCTGTAACCTTCCGCGAAGCCGAAATGGAACGCGATCTCCTGCCGCGGCCGCTGGGCCGGCCTCGATCCGTCGATCAAGCATCGGCATCGCCGGATCGCCCCATGATGCCGTCGCCGCCTGACTGATTTATTACTCGCGCGGCAGGGCCGGCGCGATCACACAACAGGAGCCGCCCGCCCGCGGCCGCCGACCACCTCATCCGCGCGCCCGTTGCTTTCCGCGCGTCGCCGTCGACGAGCCAGTAAATTATGCAAGTAAATTATGTAAACCAATAACTAAATATTACTATTGAAAAGCGAAAAAATTATATAGACAAGCTAACATTATTAAAATGGATAACTTTTCAATTAAACATCAACTTTTATTCTAAAAGGTAATGAAATATACTATTTAATTAGCTAATTTTTTCTGGTGTAGAATATCCACAGATTTACGAATATAAGTTAAATAAAAACATTCTCATACCTACGTACCAACGGATAATATTTTTCTTCTGTTAACAAATTTACGAATATAAAAATTCACTCAAATCCGAACACTAATAAAGTAAATACCCACGCGGGTTTCTTATAACTATTGCCGTCTCTACACCCACGCCCGATCCTCCCGGAACGCGGCACAGTCGCCGACACGCGGGCCCGCCTGTCGGTTTCCGCCGCGGGAGCGAGAGGCCCGGAGCGCGTCCACGTACCGCAGCACCGCGCCTTTGGATGGCGCCCGCGGACGGGTGGTCTCCGCGGCGGCCACGACGGCGGCTTCCCGGCCGTGGATCTGCGGCGGTTGGACGGCTGGGCCGTGGCAGCTAAAACCCCAAACCCCCAGTTGCGTGTCGGCGCAATTAATGCTGTCGCTGCTATCTGGTTTACGGTCGAGGCCCCTTCCATGTTTCGAAATTCACGTGCGGACCCTATGGCTTTCGTGCCTGCCTCGCATGTCAAGTATAGAAGGTCCTTGCAACGAATTTTGCAAAGGTTCAAGCGTTAATATGAGAAAATAAACTTTCAGGCATTGATCTGCGAAAATTGTGAGGCAAAAAGTACTCCTGGCCCATACTCCATGCAAACAGCCAGGCAACCAGAAACCCGGCCGGGAGAAAGCGGAGCGCGCGCAAGCAGCAAGCAAAATCTGCGCGGGCTAGCTAGCGACGGATGGACAGAATGCAGGAACAGGCGGCGAGCTCGCTGCCGTCGAGCAGCGAGAGGTCATCCAGCTCCGCGCACCACATGGAGATGGACCTCAAGGAAGGCAAGCGCTTGCGTGTTCTTGTTGCCGTTTAATTTGCTTGACGGCTTCAGCTCTCTTCGATCCCTCGTTGTGCGTCCGACGTCCCGATACGTTTGCTGAGCTGAGCTCCGCGTGCAGGGATGGAGAGTGACGAGGAGATAAGGAGGGTGCCGGAGCTGGGCCTGGAGCTGCCCAGCGGGCCTTCAACGTCGGGCAGAGAGGCCGGCGGCGCGGAGCGCGCCCAGGCGTCGGCCGCCGCGGCGGCGCAGGCCGGTGGGCGACGTCGCTTGCGCACTCCCGCGGACAAGGAGCACAAGCGCCTCAAAAGGTTTGTGATCTGTAATAGTTTTACGGCATCCTATTAGCATCGCTTTCCAGTTCGAAAAAATACTAGCATCGCTTTTGTGGAATTCAGTATAGAAAGAGTAGTACTGGTTCCTATGTTCATTGAAGAGTTCAGTTTAAAAGATCTCTTTGAGGAACAGTTTAGATTAATTTGGGTGCATGATATTTTTAGATACAATACAAGTAGATAGTTAGTCAAGGGTCTCAATTTCTATTGTATATATTTCCATAACGATACTCGACTGCCCCATTGAATATCATGACAAAAGAAAATATCTTTGCTGGGATTCTAGCCATGCATATTTTGGATTCAGTACATGGTGGACCATACTGACTCCACATCAGAGCCACGGTCCCTCCTCCTATAGTTTAAAGATAAGAAACGAGTGCTTGAGAAGCTCGATGGTTGGTCGACACTTCTTCACTTTCATGAACATGTTATTTGAGACTGTTGATAATGCTGCTCAATTGGTTGGAAACTTGGAACCAAACTTTTTAGGACAAGTCGGTAGGAGAGGTGGTTGTAGCTGTGTTTAAGCAAATATAAATGTTGATTAAAAGCCTACTTTGTTAAGATCATTCGTTTTGGTCGCATGTCCCTGTGAAGATGTTGACCCCTCGTGCTATGATCCATGATTTTATCATTGTATAATATGCTACTTGCGCATCTAAATATATAGTCCTTCCGTTCCAAAAAAAAAAAATTGAGCTAATCGGCAGCAACCATTTTGGAACGGAGTATTAGTTAGGTGGGATACAGCCAATGCAACGGAAAACAGCTGTAGACATATTACAATATCACATAGACTAACACCATTAGCATTTATCCCTTAATTTTTTGTGCCGCATAGGAACTATGTCCTTGAGGTACTATGTGCATTTTGTTATGTTTGCAGTTTGGAATTTTTGGTGAATTAGTGTTATATTAGTACAAGCAATGGGAAAAATATCATGTTCAAAGATTATGTGTTCGTTTACCATTTATTTATTTTTCACCTATCCTTTGACATGTACTAATGTACCTGTCATGGTTAATCAACATTTGGTTAAGGGTCTTGATGTACCTAAGTTGAGTCCTCTTTGATTCATATTTGGGTCCATCTTTCTTCTTAATCAACAAGCCATATATAGTTCCTCTTAGATTGGACGATTTTTTTATATAGTTATTATTAGGTACTAAACCTGGATATTGGTCTGATTTGCAATGTTCTTTTATTTGTAAAGATTACTGAGGAATCGAGTATCAGCCCAACAGGCGAGAGAGAGGAGGAAGGCTTATCTGGCTGATCTAGAGGTGAAGGTGAAGGACCTGGAGAAGAAGAATTCAGAGATGGAAGAGAAGCTTTCCACCCTTCAGAACGAGAACCAGATGCTCCGACAGGTACATTTCATTTGCGTAGTGCCCATTTGTTAAATTGCATGGATCGAGAAGACTGTGTTTCCAATTATCTTATCTACTCCCTCCGTTCTTTAACTGGTATCGCCGTTGACTTCTAACATCAACTTTGACCATTCGTCTTATTCAAAAAATTAGTTCAAATATGTAAAAATTGTTATTCAAATAACTCTAATGATAAATGAAATTATAACAAAATATATAATATTTATTAAATTTTTTTGAATCAAACGAATGATCAAAGTAGAAGTTAGAAGTCAATGACGACAACAATTAAAGAACGGAGGGAGGATTTGTTATTATAACTAGTAGTATCTTGTTTGTTCCACCAGAATCACAACCATTATCCTATCCCCCGTATTATTTTTTTGTTTAAAATTCTGTTAGTGCTTTGTTGCTTGTTGGTGGCTTATTGCACACCAACAAGATTTAAAAATTTGAATTACGTAGGGGGGTTGCCAGGTTTTTATTTGTGGCAGAATCATGGTCAGTAGCGGCATGCAGCATATAGGCATGAAATATGTTCTGACTGGAACGTTTCTCCCTTGAGCAGATACTGAAGAATACCACGGTGAGCAGAAGAGGGCCAGGTAGCGCTGCCAGTGGAGAGGGCCAATAGCACAGAAGACGACGCCGCATGAAAATAGTAGTAATGCTTTCAGCTCGAATACGTTTGTGTTGAGTTGATCTGATCAGCGTGTTTACTGATCAAACGATAACACTAAAACCCGGGGGTGAAGAAACATTTGGAAATTGCCATAGCATATCTGATGTGCAGACGATTCACAATATATACTTGTGGAATGTTTTTAGTATATTGCTTATTTCATTATTTTAAAATTGTTGATGTCAGATACTATTTAGTTGTAACTTAAACTAGCCGGTGACAGGTGACAATAGTTTCAGAAGGGAACATCTTTTTGGGCACTGAACATGCTTTACCTTCACGCCCATGTCTGTGAATGAGGGTGCATTGGAGCTCATCGTATCACCTTACCGGCAATTTAAATGATACTGTAAAAATTACCTTACCCGTCAGCGCCTGCTACATGAATCATATTTCCGCTGCATATATGAATGTGCTGACAGTTCCTCCTCTGACTATTCGATTTTCATGGCTTACGTCTCCCTGCTCTAGTGACTATAGTAGGAGGTAGTACTTTTCAAGATGATTGCCAGCAGGTTCGCTGGTCTTCGCACGCAGTAAGTAAACGCCATTGTCACATGATTATGAAACCTCACCTCCTTCCAGTAATACTTTTTCACCGGAACCAAATTGATTTAACCAAAAGCCGGTATCGTGCACACGTATACTGTTTCTTTTCCAACGTTCGTGTACGACAGGGGCGGAGCTAGCATTTAAGGTTAATGGTGTCACCATCATTTTTAACAATGATTTGCTCGTGTTACTTGTACAAAATAGCAAGTTTTATAAAGGTGCAACCAAAATTCGTTGATCTCCTGTGACACCGGTGCTAACACTGTAGATCCCGTCCCTGATGTAGGAGCAATTGAACGCGGCTTAATTAGCTCAGCGAATCGATCAGCAGCGATCGGGAGGACGTGCACCTTATCCATCATCGACCTCGATTCGTGCTCGACGTCAGATGGCGCCCGCCCGCGAATTGACCTCCCAACTCTCGGCGCCGTCGGGGGTCGATCATGCCGCCTCACCCGGCCTCCTCCCCCTGTCTCCTTCCCGTTTGTTTTGATTCCAAGCGACTCCAAGACAGTTACAAGTCGCGGCAGAAACGTTTTCTGGCGAGCTGCTTCGCTTGCTTGCGTGCGTTCGTATGGTTGTTTTTTTTAAAAAAAAAAAAGAGAAATCGTTGGATTTTGACAGGGTCGCTCGCCGTTCCCTCTTGTCGGCTCGCGCTGCTTCCGGATGCACCATCCCGTTGCTCTCCCTCTGATACTTTTTATTGCAGCTGAAATCGTCAAACAGGGTTAAGGAAACTATTAAAAATCGATCGGTTTTTTGAAAAATTAGTTAGATCAGTTTCAATGAACAACAGGATTTCAGTAAAAACAATTTGACATTATCATTGTAGCAAAAATGAACCAACCAGTTTCACTAACACGAGGAACAGACAGTGGTTTTTAAACCCTGTCGTCGTAGCAGCACTAGGACAGGACACGATGAATAGATAGCTGGTTACAATAATCTTGCAATAGTTAATCGTAGATGAAATCGTCACAGCTGCCTCAGGACAACGAGCATTACAGCAGAAACAAAACAGTTTCTAGAACAACGAAGAATTTAAAATTAAGCCTAGGGAACAGAAGAGGAGCAGCTGGGACGGATCATCTGATTAATAATTTAATCCATGCAGAGGACAGGATAATCCCCCGACTAATCAACCAGCCATGCAAGCGAACGAGGGTGGTTGACGGAGCAATAAGCAGAGATTAGATTAGGGAAGACGACAGCGACGGAAAGGGGAACGATTCCAGAGTCTCTGACGCAGGCCCCCTCCCTTCCTGTCCTGCCAAGAAGAGCTGTGCGAGTCTGGGACGCATGTGCCAGTGCCCGCTGGGCCCGCGGCCAGAGACACACGAACACGGGCTTAATTTAATTACGCGAGGGGGTCGGAGCAGCCTCCATTTATTAGTTGTCAGTCACCAGCCGCCACCATCCTCCTTCCTCCTCCTCGCGGCGGCACCAGGCCAGGCCAGGCCAGCTGCTGCAGGGCGTTGGGAGGGAGAGGATAGCTTCTGGTTGGGAGGGTTGAGAGTCGGGCGTGCCGTCAGTTCTTGCTTCGTTCCTTGGTTCACTCGCCACGCGGTGAGCTGGAGCATGGCGGTGGTGTGAGGATTGTAAGTTTGGCGAGTGGTTCTTGGAGTCGAAGCTTGGTTCTTTGCTTCATTCAGGAACAGGCATGGATAGAAGGAACCGAGCTCCTCTGGTAAGTTTGTTTCTTCTTTCGTCTGTCTGACTCCTCGATTCGTTGTTGCGTTGGAATGGTTGCACCAGGTCAGTGATCTAGAAATCTTTGACCTTGGTATCATTTATCATCGTCATCGAGCGGCTTGAAGGTGCTTGGCTTGACTAGTTCAGAGAACTTTAGAAATAGTGGACGAGAAATTGTCCGCAGAATTGAACATATAGTACTACTCTGCTTCGAAGTCAGATGAGGTCTGCCAGTGCGTTTGGGCGGCTAGAAATTTTCTTGCATTATTTTCTGTTCGAAGATGATTGATAATTTTGTTACTCTTTTATTGTTGCGTTGAGCAAAAGGTTTGAGCGCTGATAAAATAATCAATCATGTGTGCAAAATCACTTGTAACTGTAGAAAACGTAAGTGACTTCTGTCTTTGTTGTGTTTTCTTCGAATTGAGTCCAGAAGTCCCGTTCGAAGCAAACAATTTAATATAATCCTTCTAAATATTTTAAAATTGTATTCGTGCAAAAATTGCCAGCACACTGGTAGTACTAACATCCTTCATGGTGAAACTTGTATGGTCATGCTGCCACCGTCAAACTTGGTCCCCGCCAACAAAAGTGGTTGAACCACTTTCGCGAGCAGCTGTTGTTTCATGACACCATCGAGCGTCCTATGTTCTTGTCCCAGCGCTCTTGTCTCTCGGCATCACCATTCATCAAGCGATCACTTTTATGACGAAACGCTCGTTTTAAATTCACGAACACCACCAAATTATGATCTGTCCTACCGCTTCAACCACCTGACCCAAAAACTTTTCATTTCGTGCGCTGTCTTGCTTGCGTAGGTTGATAGTAGCTCGGCATCATGTCTGTGCCGGGTGGAGAAATCGTCCGTCGCCGGCGCCGCGGCGAGGCGCGTCCCGCTGCCGAGGGCGTGCGCGCAACGGAGCGTCCGGGCCTCCATCCACCCGCTGAAGCCGAAGGCCTCGCCGCGGCAGGGTGACCGGAGTCGTGGTGGTCAGTGCCCGCTGCTCCCGGGCCTTCCCGATGATCTCGCGATCGCTTGTCTCATCCGCGTGCCCAGGGCTGATCACTCGGCGCTGAGGCTGGTGTGCCGGAGGTGGTTCCGTCTGCTCGCCGGCAACTACTTCTACGGGCTCCGCCGGCGGCTCGGGCTCGCGGAGCAGTGGCTGTACGCCGTGAAGCGCGACAGGGACGGGCTCGTGTCGTGGGACGCGCTGGACCCGGCGCGTGGCGCCTGGCGCGCGCTGCCGCCCGTGCCGCAGGAGTACGGCGACGCGGACGGGTTCGGCTGCGCCGTGCTCGGCGGGTGCCACCTGTACCTCCTCGGCGGGAAGGACCCGCGCAGGGGCACCATGCGGCGGGTGGTGTTCTTCAGCGCGCGGAGCAACCGGTGGCACCGCGCGCCGGACATGCTGCGCCGCCGGCACTGCTTCGGCTCCTGCGTGATGGGCAACCGCCTGTACGTCGCTGGCGGCGAGAGCGGCGGCGGTGGCGGCGGCATCCGGTCCGCCGAGGTGTTCGACCCGGCCAAGAACCGGTGGTCCATCCTCTCCGACATGGCCGCCGCGATGGTGCCGTTCGTCAGCGCGGTGCACGGCGGGAGGTGGTACTTGAAGGGGTTCGGCCCGCAGCAGCAGGTGATTAGCCAGGTGTACTCGCTCGAAACCGACGCGTGGTCCGTCGTGCTCGACGGATTGGTCACCGGGTGGAAGAGCCCCAGCGCGTGCCTCGACGGCCGGCTCTACGCCGCTGACTGCAAGGACGGGTGCCGGCTCAGGGCCTACGACGAGGCCGCGGACGCGTGGACCAGTTGCGTCGACAGCGAGCAGCACCGCGGCAGCTCCCACGCGGTCGAGGCGACCGCCATTGTCCCGCTCGGCAGCAGGCTCTGCGTCGTCCGGAACGACATGAGCGTCTCGGCCGTCGGCCTCGTCGCGGGCACGGCCAGCCAGCGGTGGGAGACCCTCGCGGTTAAATCCCATGCCAAGAAGTTCGTCTCGGATATTTTGTCCAGCATTGCCGGCCGCGGCCGCGCCAAGAACAGCATCCTCCACTGCCAAGTTCTTGAAGCCTAGATTGGACCATGACTGGTTGCTGCTCGGGATGCTCTGTTTAGAATTACTCTCGAAAAAAGGTTGAAAACACGATCATTGTTGTGAAGGAAACATCTGAGGGACACAGCGAGTGTACAGTTCGTGTGATCGCCTGTAATATTACGTAGAAGAGTTCTATTTTAAAAAATAGATCAAGTGATGTTACACAAATTTGATCTCAACCGTTGATCATATAAAAAACATGTTTCTAATTACTGTCACTTATCAAAACTCACTTATAAATTTTCAAATTGAATTATTCAATAATTAATAATTATTAAAAATATTTTACCTCTTAAGAGTTAAAAAAACAATTAAAGCTTCGAGATCAACGTAAATTAACGGTCTATATTCATTTGAGTTTATTTTAAAATCACTCACATAGAATCCATTAAAGATTTCTGTCTGGTGAAATTCTTTTGCTCGGACATTGTTTGCTGAATCTTCAAGGGAAGACTCGACCTGGCACGTGCCAATCGATCCATTTCTCTCCTTTCTGAGCCGTCAGCCATGCATCGCTGATCTCTTCTTTGGAACTCCAAAGTCCAAAGTTTGGACTATATATTTCGATTGCATCCCAAAAATAATAAAAGTGATCAAGCGGGCCGGGTCCGGTGTACCAGTGTGATATTGGGCCTCTTTTACACCTGTACTGTCCCATAAAGCCCGGCGTGGTTGTCTGGGCTTCCCTCTCCCTCCAGCGATGTGTGGGGCCCCGAGCGGCCGCCATCGCTCCACGCTCCCGGCTCCCCTTCGCCCGCAGGAACAGAGGCGGCACGTCGGCGCGGGGTAGCGTCGCCGTGGAAGCTTAAACCCTAGCCGGGGGCCGGGCCTTCGTAGGTCGTGCTGCTCTTACTTCCCTCCCGGGGTAGACAAGCAGCACGCCGCCATGTTCGCTGCGTCAGCGCGACGGATGGCGGCCGCCGCCTCCTCTTCTTCCAAGCGCACCGGTCAGCTGGCATCCGCGCTGAACCCGAAGGTGAGGCCGGGGCCGAGTGGCTCGCGGATGGATCTCATATGGTGGTGTTTATGTTTCGTTCCAGTGGCATTTCTGACGAGCAGAAATACTGAGATTTTTTCCCCTTTATTCAGAGGGGGATGCATGACCGGAACAAGAAGGCGATGGAGCTGGTGGCGAAGGGATGGAGCGCGCTCCAGGAGGTCGATCGCGTCATTGACTACGCTGACCGCAACGACAAGCGTCTAATCCCGCTTCTCAGGGTACTGCCCAGGCATTGTCTTCCCTCTCTGCCCCCATTTATCCACTGTTAGACGAGAGGAGCACCTAATTCACAATATTTCATTATATTGTAGCCTAGAAAGTGGAACTTGTGAAACCAATTCGTCACATTAGAAAAAAAAAAGTGGAGATAGCAGAGTGCCTATGGTAGAGTCATCCTCTTCATTTGATGAGTTCTGAAAATAATCCATGAGAACATCAATTGGAGCTCTTTCCCTCATTAACTTGTGATTTGAGCAAAAAAAATTTCGTTAAAAGAAGTGTTCAATCATTTTGTGTTTTGCTCATGTTAAAAGGGTGCTAAGGAGAACTTTGAGTTGGCTCTAGAGATCGACAACATGAGTACCCATGCGAGGTACTGGCTGGGCAAGATGCATTTCAAGTATCATGTTCCTGGCGCTTGTAAGGCTGTGTGGGTAACTTTTACTTCTGCCTGTTTCGTTCTGATTTCTTTGCTATGCCATACAAGTTAGCGGCTTTAATTTACTTGTTCTTTCAAGAAAACTCGTTCACCAAAGATTTTGTGTTATAATGCTTGGTCACGTTACTGATAGTTTATATACTTCAATTATTATGAAGTCTTAAAAATCCTTGGCGAGTAGCTTATCTAATATACATCAGTGTGCTGGTTCTGGAAAATTGATATCAGTTTTGTTCTTTAGACTAGCTGGCATGTTCCTCATCAAATTTTTGGTAACAAATGATACTATGATGTATATGCTTGAGCTGTGGCTAGTACTCTCGAAATCGTGCACAGCCTTGTACTATGCTCAAGCCATAACTTTTTTGTGGCAAGTATGTTTGTACAGTGTGCATCACATTACCAAACAACTAATGTCCCCCCATGTTTTCCACCACCCAATAAGGGCATAGTACATAGTACGTGGAACTATCTATCATGATTAATGGTTATAGGAATTAGGGCATGGGCATCTGAGTATTTGAATATGGGGTATTTAGTTTGCTCCTTGCTAAGCACCAATGAGCAGTTAAAATTTCACCCGTAAGCCAGTAACAACTAAAGAAAGTGTCATCGCCCTTGTATTTTGGCTGCCTTTTTTTGAAATTGCTTTTGCTGCATATCATGAAACATGACTTGGGATTGATATATTTTTCATGTTGATTAAAATCTGCTTAATTTCATGTGTGCAGTGGTGCTGCTTTGTTAGTTGAAGCTGCAAATATGGGTGATTCAGATGCACAGTATGAACTTGGATGTCGACTAAGGATTGAGGTTTTTTCACGTTTCATGCCTTTTTTACCTTGCACTCGATGAGTTAATCATGTAGATTTCTGTTAAGCAGTGTCACTTCATTTTCCGATTGGCCAGTGTAGATTTATGCTCACTTGTATTGATGATTCATCTTTGTTCCTGTTGTAGAATGACTATGTTCAGTCAGATCAACAGGCTTTCCATTATATTGAGCAAGCTGTTGACCAGGTATGCTGATTATATTGTTTTCTGAGATGCTTGTTGGTTAGCCTCTCTAAATTTTGCCTAAATCTTTGATTGCAGCTGCATCCTGGTGCTCTTTATCTTCTAGGTGCCGTTTATCTTACTGGAGACTGTGTTAAGAGGGATATAGCCTCTGCCATGTGGTGTTTCCACAGAGCTTCAGAAAAGGTGTCAATATTTTTCTTGGCATGAAAGAAAAATCCCATATTTAGTTTCATTTACTTATATAATCTTAACCGCAAAGTCAGATCATGTTTTGAGTTCTGATTTCTGACCATCTTCAGGGGCATGTTGGAGCTGCCATTGCTTATGGATCCCTTCTTCTGAAAGGTGAGAAATAGTCCCAGTATCCCATGATCCAATTGTGCATTATCATACTATGGAACATCTGCCATATTGCCGCATTTTTCATTCAGTAATGGCCAATCCTAACTGAATTTAAACTGAACTATGAAATTATCCCCAGCAGCTAAATTTGCAGGATTTTTTTTTTCCCTTCAGGTGCTGAAGTGCCAGAAGTGATTACCAGGTTCAACTCAGGTAAAAGTCCATCAACTGGGAAGATGCGAAAACGGACCAAACAGCAGCAGGACCCCATAAAGCTAGCCAAGGAGCAGTTTCAAATTGCAGCAGAGGCAGGATGCGATCTGGGTTTGCGGTGGTTGAAGAGGCTTGAAGATTATGGAAACCAAGAAGAGAAACTAAAACAAATCAAACAATGACTTCCTGTTAAATAACCAGCCCCATTACTTTCTTTCATTGACGTGTATTATAGATCAATTGTTGTTTTGCACAGATATGCCGTGCAGTTACTTTCTGCCTTTCACGATATAGGAAGCTACTATAGATCAATTTTTATTTTTACTTTTTCGTAAAACTCACGCTAGCACAATTTGATGCATATTTCACAGCCATGATCGGCTCTTTGGGGGCAAATCTTTATCCAGTGGTATTGATCTCGCATTGTTCCAGGGCAAAGGAGTTGGAATCGTAACGGTTGTCTTGCACTTGTAACGATCCGTTTGGAAGTCGGGAGTTCTGACCGGACCGGCCTGGGCCCTGTAGTCGGACAACGGCGCCATGGCCCGTGAGCCGGTTTTGGACAACAGAAGGCCGAAACCCCCGTAAACCCTACCCCGTAAAAAACCCAGCCCGCGATAGGACTTTCGTCTCCATCCATCGCCGCCGAAATCCCCATTGCCTTTTCTCTCTCCCGCGCGCTTCAGCAAGCTCTTGCGAGTTGCGACAGCCAACGGCGATGGAGGAGGTCACGGAGGCCGTCAAAAACATGAGCCTCTCGGGAGGCGCGGAGGGGCACATGAAGAACCGCATCCAGGTGTCCAACACCAAGAAGCCCCTCTTCTTCTACGTTAACCTCGCCAAGGTGAGGACAGGAGGAACAAATCCGATTGCTTCTTGTGTTGCGGAGTGAACACCGGGGTTAGTGCTTTGTGGGGGATTTTTTTTTTGGTGGTAGGGATTTGGGATAAACCATTTTATGATAGAAGGGCTGCTTCCGGCTCGTTGAGGTTTCTCCTGACGGGAATGTACTCGCGGGAGATTTGAATTGATTCGCGCGCGCTTTGCGTGCGGTCAATGCAAAAGGAGTTGCTAATATGTTGGAATATGTTTTATGTGGGCAGAGGTACATGCAGCTGCACGACGCAGTGGAGCTATTGGCCCTCGGCATGGGTAATCCTCGCTCCCAGATCTTCTCTTTTTTTTTATGCATCTTTTTCGTTGATTCAATCCAAGCAAAACCACACATAATTTAGAGGAAGCGTGTGTAGTATATGGCTTGTAATGCTGATGATTTATGATTGCGTCATAGGCTAGTGATTACCACTGTCTGGTTTAACTTGTAAAAGGTTGCAGATAGTGTTTGCTCTTTGCATGCCTTACAACTTTCCTTAGTTCTGCAACTGTGGGTGAGGTGATCATGCAGTGTTGCTTGTTAACTAAAGAACCTGGTGGAATAGCTACTATTGTCTAACTAAACACGACCAACAGTGGATTAATCCTAGCCAATCTTGCTGCCTTAAGGGACCCAGGGCCGTGCCTTGACTGCTTGGTGGTGGCATTCTGGCAGATGCTGGTCATGCCCCATGCTATGAACTATGAATGTAGTGTGCACCCACATGGGGGACAGCCACTGGGGAGCACTCCAGTGTGAAGGGGGTTATTGTTGTGGCTGATATATCTTGCGGTGACCCAGCGTAGAAACGAAGGTGGTACGTGGGATGAGAAGAGGGAGGGTGCCGGGGACATGAGGTTGGGTAGAGTATTCATGGGGGCACTCTAATCAAGTCTTTACTGTTGTACTTGCTCACCAAGCAGTGTCCTCTTATCATTCTGTTGAGAATTGTGGCTCCAGTTTGTATTGCAAATTTGGAATTCAGGCATTGCTAATTTGGCTTTAATTCGATTGAGGCACCTCGATATAGCAGTTTGATCTTGATATATCTTTATGTTTTATTTTACGCTTCAGGGGGTTACATTCAGCTGGTTTGGATTGCTTCATTAAAACTCTTGGGCTTTTGTTATAGTGTATCTGTGTCTCTCTTGCGTTGTGCTAAATATGAGTTTTTCCTTTCAGCAATTGCAACGGTGGTCACTGTAGCTGAAATTCTGAAAAATAACGGCCTTGCTGTTGTGAAGAGTAAGTCCTGTTTCTAATAAAGGTTAATAAATTATGTTCTCTGTTCAGTCTGTTAACATTAGCAAATTACTCGCAGAGATCCTGACATCTACAGTTGATGTCAAAGATGACAATAGCAGCCGGCCTATCCAGAAGGCCAAGGTAAATGTTCAGTGGCCTATTATCTTTTACGTTTTTTTTTCACAGCATACATCCTTACTCCTTGTGTGTGGTTTGCTCAGATTGAGATAATACTTGGAAAGACCGATAAATTTGATGAGCTGATGGCAGCAGCTGCTGAAGAGCGGGAGGCTGCTGAGGCGGAGGAGCAAAGCTAAGTGCCAGAAAGATACCTGTTGTAGCTTATCTTAATGTTCTGTAGCTAGATTTATCCTGTTTTTAAATTCTCAGAGTCAGCAAGTGACTAGTGCATGTAGCTTTATCTTAATGTTCTGTAGCTAGATTTATCCTGATTTTAAATTAAGGGTGCAGCTTATTTTGTCTGCTTTTACTTGATTGGTTAGGTCTGGATGTTAACTTGTGTTAGTGACATGTATGGGCATGACGCTCTTGATTTTTCTCAATTTTGGTTTAGAAGAAATCCAATTGCTTCTGCACGTTGTGAAATTTGCGCTTCTGCGTTACTTGTATGCCTGCTAGCAGCACGACTTGGTGGATCAACACTGGAGGCATGAACTTGAGCCGATGTGGCCATAAACTGCGTTGTTCACATTCTTCCCATCTAATGTCATGAGAACAGAGGAAGTACACAATTAGTATATGATAATCTCATGGTATCTTTTAATACACTCATACTCTATAAACAACCAGACAAATCCTCTTATGATCTTTAGGGTGAAACTTATTGATGACTGTATGACCCTTACCATTCTAAAATAAGATTTTTTTGCTAGTCAGAGTTAGGACCTCATTGATCAAGCTCGATATGAATTAGACTTCTCTCGACACCTCACGGTTCATGTATTCGAATGCGCCAAATCCTTAGAAATTTTAAGCACGATTAGCAAGGAGAATGCAGCCGAGTGATTTGCGATAGGTTGCTCAATCTAAGTCTTCCCAGGCATCTCGCCTCAGCCCTCCTGCTGTTCATGCGCACCACCGCTGTCCAGCGTTGGCAGGGAGAACGCGCTCACCGTGGAGCTCCCGCTCCGGATCTCCTTGAGCGCCCTGAGCGCCGCCACCGTGCTCTTCATGTACATGCTCTCCATCACCTCAATCTCTTCCAACTCAAGGGCGCCGCGGCCGGAGCCATTGGCCAACGAGGCGCTCGTGTTTGCCTGCTTGTCGTCGCCGTCGCTGTCTTCTCTCGCTTCTTCGCTCGGCTCGGATGGTTGGCTTCGTGGCAGGAGCTGCTCCAACATCGCCTCGCAATCCTTCACGAGCTTGTACAAGAGGTCAGTGGTGAAGAACGGCTCCTGCATGACGCTCTGGATGAATGGTAGACGGATCAGCGCGCCGGTCCTCTTGTCGTACTTCTTGAGGATTTTCACCAGGCCTGATTAAACAACGTCATCAGCACAAACGAAACACTTTTGTACCTTAAAGAGAAGGTTGTAGGGAGAAAGTTTCATATTCATTTTACAGTTATAGCCAAGGGCCAAGCCAGATTCAGAATTCACTGGGCCAGCACTGCTTTCCACCAGTGTCATTAACATTGCAAAATGTATTTAAATGATATTTTACACTAGATTTTCAGAAATCTTCTGGTGTCAGCTGACACCAATGGCATATGTAGCTCCACTCCCAAGTTCTACTACGATGCTAATATTATGGATTAATTTGGTGGATGCTATTATAATTTTTCAAAATTTGAAACATGCCATCCTGTCCTACATGTCATCTACTTGCAGGGTCCCATCTGTAAGTGACATGGTGATAGCATATTTTCAAACTTGAAAAATTGTAATAGCATGTATCTAACTAGCCCTATTATTATTTGCAATTCTAGATTATGTGCATGTAACCAAATGTGCCAAAATACCCAACCGAGAAAACCATAACATTTCTTATAGGGAAAGACATAATTATGTTGAGTTTTTCATTAGTACAATTTATGATAAGGAAATAGTATCTTGAATAATACATACTCCGTACACAACAACATCAATAAAGCCGAAAGTCCCAAACAAGTCGAGGTATGCTAGGTATAAAAACCCACAAGACCAAATACACAAAAATACCAACAAAAGTAAAGAAAGGCAGAAATGAAAAGAAGAGGAAAGAGGAAAGGATCTTGAAGCATAAATGCAAATACCAATGTACTCATTTGTTTGCAGTGTAAAAGACAAAAATGCACCTAATTAAATATAATCTCTAGAATTTTCTTCATTTCCTGGGTGTCCTCTTTTGTAGGGCTTATCTGGGGTTAATCTGGAAATATTTTCTCGATAAACATAAAGTGACAAGTATTTATATAAACTCAAAAATGGTATACATTGCCAGTAAATTTTAACGGTGGTAGCTTCGCAAGGAGAATAAGGGCAAAGTTATGATATTGGTTTACAATAAGAGCAAAGTTATGATATTGGTATAGTATGGCCACTCGTATAGAAAAAAGATCACTTATACGCAGCTGCAGCTGTATAAGTGAACTTTGTAAAACAGAAATTTTGAGCTGACAAAGTCCAAATGTGGCGGTCCCCCTATAGTATTAGCCTCCAGGTCCAAAATTTTCAAGTTAATATGCATCGTAGGAATCCCACAAACTATAGTGGGAGCAACATCTTTTAGCATCCAACTTCAACCCATTGTCCATACATGATTGGTTGATTCATGTTTCAACAAATTGCACCTCCGATCACAAGCATGCAATGTGGTCACTTTTGTCCAATGGTTTCCACACTTTCCTTGTAGATGAAATAGAATAATTTCAACAAATTAGAATAATTTCAACAAATTGCACCTCCTATCACAAGCATGCAATGTGGTCACTTTTGTCCAATGGTTTCCACACTTTTATTGTAGATGAAATAGAATAAATCAAGGTAGACGTGTCCATTTGTTAGTATGGTTACATTTGTAAAAGATCAATTAATCCATATGGTCTGTTTGATGGTCACCAAATTCGTGCAGATCATAATACACTCTAATTCCTATGTGGGGGCAAAGTCATGACAGTAGTCCATTAGGTCAAGATTTCAAGTGTACTTTAAAGGTAGAAAACGACGGACATGTCATTTTCAAATCATAGAAAATGACATGTCACACTATATCATAGAATATTGTTCGACCCACATGAAAGATACTCCACGTGGAAGATAAGATGTGGGAACCTCCAGTTGTGCACAACACAACTACACGCAGACAACCTGCGACCAGAAACAGGGGCAGGGAGGGCAGGCTCACCGGTGTAGTTGAGCAAGCTGTAGTTCTCGAGCAGAACCATCTCGCCGTGCAGGTCGACGATCTCCTTCCTTACCCGCATCAGCTCTTCCGCCGACCCCGTCTCTGCCGCGCGCACCACCCTGTCCTGCAGCTCCTGCGCCCGCCCAACGCGACCCTCACGAAATTAGACGTATTCAAGGGGAAAGCAAAAAGGAACCAGCTAATGAATCGATCGGTCTGCTGGACCCGGATCAGCACCTTTTGCCGGATGACGTAGTCCTCCTTCCCGAGGAAGAACCCGTTGAACTTGTCGAGCTCGGCCTCGAGGCGCGTGATAAACGCGGCCTCCTCCGCCGTCATCGCAACCGGCGGCGACGACCCGTCCCCGACGCGCCGGCGCTTGCTCCTACCCTCGCCGCTGCCGCCCCCGAGGAGCTTGAGCTGCTTCTTGAGGTCCTTGTAGGACAGGAACTTGTCGCGCCACTCGGGCAGCATCTCCATGATCTGGTTGTTCAGGCTCTTGCCGAACTTCATCGCGGACCTGGCGGAGGCCGAAATTCGGTTGAGATCGAGGTGCTGAGGGGTGATAGTGGTGGAATGGGAGACGGGAAAGAAGAGATGATGGGACTGAGAAGTACGGGTGGGAAGGAAGACGGAGGCTTATCTCGTGAGAAATGCTCTACTTATATATAGATTTTATAAACTGATTACAAACTATTTTTATGAACAGTAGATTTAATATATATAAAATAATTTTTTCTATGAATACTGTGTAAGTAATTTGTAAAATTTTGTTAGCATTGCTCTTATCTCACGACGTGACGGTTTTTCTACGACGCGCGTCGGCTTCGGTTTGGAGGCTTCCGGCGGTGCGGGGCCAAGTGGTACGCGTACCAAGCCGAGAGTTGGCATGTGGATTTAGCCATGGGTGTCAGTGTCATGAAATAATTGACGATTTAAAACTCCAATCATAACATTTTTAATGATTTAAAATTCTATGTGAATGAATATGGAACTGCTCATATGTATGATATATCGGTTAAGTTTTGCATCATCGAAACCCAACTATCAAAGTGGTAAAAAATCAAATATTCATCATGGACTATACTACCGCTGCCAGATTTTTATGAAAAATCCAATTGTCCATGAGCTATGTGATTTTGATGTGTGGTCGAGTAATGGATTTGTAACAAAAACAAGTAAATATGTGGTTAATTGCCACGAATTCAACCTGTAAGCCTGAGAGAACAGCTGACAACGATTCCGTTTCCTAGTTGTTGTCGACGTGTTGAATCCGTCCACGGAATATCGTAATCCAGAAAACAGGGCCCAAGCGAAATCGGGATTATCACGAGATATCGCGTCAAGATATACTATCCTCATCATTTAAGCACGTCATCGTTGCCAGCGACGAAACGACGTGTAATCCTTTAGCACTGCTTTTTTTTTAACTGCAAATCTGTATTTCTTAGCTAAGGAAGATATACAGATCAGAAAATAGACTCAAACGCAAATGATACAGAGATGGCTGATCCAGTCAAACAACACACGTCTCAGAGTCATAGGAGCCCTATCGCACGCTGGCTTTGATAAGAGCCGCAGAAGACACCCGTTCTGAAGAACGGGATTGAGCCGTCGCTGCAAAAACATCGGCCGGGGACGTACCCCGAGCCTCTCTTACTTTGGACAGTAGCTCGTCGTCGACTACCGCCACGGGAAGCTCGAGCTCGATCTCTAACCACAAGATCCGAAGCCTCCTCTACAACTTTGCAACAAAAAGCCTTCGGCACCGCCACCTCTTTGAGATGGCAAGCCGCCGACCACTGGCGCCTAAACAGGGGCATCACACAAGGAGCCCCACCTCCACATGTCATCGTCGATGCTGGAGCAAAACACCGTCGAGGCGAAGAAGACCACGAAAGGACTTTATTCCGATGCGTTGCCGTTGCTGCCGTCTCGACACCAATGCCAGAAACCAGACACTAGAGAGCTTAAAACTAAGGAAACTAAAGAAAACTAAGACCTACTCCTTCCACCAGCAGTAAAACTATAGTCTTCAACATCTCACAACAGCCCGGAGGCCATTGAAGGCGAGGAAAACCACAGCAACCGCCAGCGGAGGAGACGACGCTCGAAATCGCCGCTCTCTACTGTAGCTGCCTTTTGGGAGGAAGCTTCCCGGAAAGTGTCACCTTTGGCACTGCTTGTTGGTGGACCATGCGCATATATACATCACATATTAATTGAGTTTATCATCAGATGTGTTCCTCGATCGTGAACCAACAAGGCAAGAAAAACTCGCTCACATGATCGATGCATCCATTGACTTTACTCTAATTGGCTTACTCGTACTCGTTTACTTCGTTTACTTCATTGCCCTGCTAGATTCAGCAAAAGTAAGATGGTCGAAGTCAAGGCCACTGCTATTCCCCGAAACCAAAAATAAATCCCAAAGCTATTTTGTGACCACAATTTTCAAATATGCTTTCTGTTTGCACAAGAAAAGTTTTAAAATTAATTAATAAGAGATAGATTAATTTATACATTGCACCTAATCGGCCAGTGGGTACGCGTGACATAAACTACGAAGCTCACGCAGCCCGAGGCGCACCAGAGCCACTCCAAAAGGCGAATCAGGTCGTCGCACAGGACACGAGCAGGGAAGATGCCAAAGCATAATTCCGTTTGGGGAAAGAATATCCGGGTGGATATGCCGCGTCGTCGTCTCCCACGGCGCGAGAGAATCAACGCTCCCCCCCCCCCCACGGCTAGGAACTCCTCCCCGCGATCGATCGCCATTCGCCAGGAGCAGCTCAGTACACACGACGAGCGGAACGAGCTTGGCGTTCGAGCAAAGCGACCCGCCGGCTGGCCGGTGAATGGTGATGATCCAGCTCCGTCCGCTGCCGGTGGCCGTGGTGCGCGCGGTGAGCCGGCGGCGCGGGGCAGGCCCACACGAGTCGAGCTTGTCAGTCCTATTGACTAGAGACTCACGTTATTGCTTGTCAAGACAGTAATAGTGGGTTTTTTTTTTCAAAAGAAACAGATTGATGGAGCCCACCAATAGATTTTTTAAAGAGGGAATTTTCACGATATCTCGCGTGTTTTAGTCGTATTTCAAACTGTTACGATTTTTTAAAGAGGGGATTTTCACGACATCTCGCGTGTTTTAATCGTATTTCAAACTTTATTACGAGATAATCTTAGATACGTTGACGTATCTGATGATAGTTCAGTCAGTTACTTGATGTCAAATGAGTCTACTTTTTATATTGTACTTATTAGTTGTCACATTTAACTATTTTATATATAACTATTCATTTTGACCATGTGTACCTGACTATTCTCACTCAACATGTCTTATCTTCTCACTTATAAACTATCATTAGCATAAGAGCACTTAAAACTTGCTTCTTATTTAGGAGTATGTCACAACAGTTTTATTATCTCTCATGTTCTAGAACCTACTCTCTCCGTTATTAAATTGATCTTCGTTGACTTTTAATATCAACTTTGACCATTTGTCTTATTCAATTTTTTTTGAAAAAATCATATATTTTATCATAATTTGATTAATCATTACAGTTATTTGAATCACAACTTAAAATTTTACATATTTGAACTATTTTTTTAATAAGACGAATAGTCAAAGGGTGAAACTAAAAATCAACGGCGACATCAACTTAAGAATAGAGAGTATGTCTTTACACACAATAAAGAACTATAAAAACCCGTCCCCAATTACTCATCATTCTATAGTTCACAAGTTTTTTTCCTTTTATTTATTATTCTCGCTTCCCAATACACTTTTCTTTATTTTCAATACATCCCTATCTCTATCTCTCTGCTCCTCGTTTTTAGCGTATTTTATTTTTTTCACCATCTTTAATCTCCGTACCCATACTAAGAAACACTAAAAAACTTCGATTGAATCTAGTCGCTGGTTTTTGGAAGAGTAAATTAAGGCTAATTCGAAATTTGGTTTACACCTCAGCGGACAGATGAACCGAAATTCTTGTCGGCTCGCGATTTATTTCCAAAACTGAACCAAAATGCGTTTATTTACAAAACTGAAGAATTTAGTTTCCTTAACTGTCGTGCACCGCTTTTCATAACTTGATTATTTTCTTCCAATTTAATTATTTATTATTTACTTATTGAGATTCGTGTAAATAGACGCCTCACATTTATTTCGGTCTATCGTAGAATTTGCCTTCTATAAATGCAACTTTTCACCTCTCTAAAGCCATGTCAAATTGTAGGAGTACATGCACAAGCTGCAAATCTTGACATGCTTGGATTTGAGCGAGCAGAGCCAACCTGGTAGCCTGCCCCTATTGGACGCACAAAACATCATGCAAAGAAACAACGCTGCATTCGGTCTTCACCATCCCTCATAGGGCAAGTTGCATTTTGGAGCCGGCGGTGTCCTGATCTGTGAAGAAAACAGGTGGAGGACCCAGAGGCGGACCCAACGCGAGGCCACGAGTATGGCCCATCTTAACCCAAGTACGAGATGTTCATCAACCCATAAGGCCTGCTACGAAAACAGGCCCAACTCGCAACCCGCCCAACGCCTCGCTCCGCAGGCCCGCAGATAGGACACAGCTCCGGCCGTTGCGCGCCGCGTCCGGCTTCCTCCGGTCCTACCTCGGCCTCGGCCACCGCCTCGTGTAGGGGTGGGCAGGTTTGTGCTCGTCTCCATCCCACTCTCAGCTTCTTCCCTCCCTGGGTTCCCTTCTCACCGCCCACTGATTCCAAACTCTAGGTTTTTGCGCGGCGCGGCGGTGGAGAAGGCCCTTGGTGTCGCGCGGTGTGCCAGTTCACTAGTGCAATCGCAACTGCAACCGAGTCGACGGAGAGCAGCGAGTAGGCTTGTGCTTTAACTTGAATTACAATTACTGTTCTACTAGGAACGGTCCAGAGATGTCAGGCGAAACCTATGAGTTTGAATGCTTGACTTGATGAAGGTTTTGAAAATGCGTCATCTGTATATCCAAGATCTAGGGTTTTAGATACTCATAAAAAACTTTGGTTGGTTATTGTGCTAAGAGATTTCCCCTCATTTTCTTATGTGCAATTTTCTGGTGCTTCCTTCCTGTTCCTGGACCGAATGGAACAAGGGGAGAATCACTCAGCTGATGACTTCATGCTTGCTTCATCTGATAAATGTAACGAGGCAGAAGGTAGTTGAAATTTGTTTGCTGGCCCATAATCGAGAATGTCTACCATCACGCAAACACCAGAAAAAAATGGATTTCTGTATGGCAGACAGTAAGGACACAAAAATTTATGTTAACGATCCTAGAGACACTTAAAGTTCAGGGATTGCGAGTTTAAGATCGGAATAACAGAGCTATTTTTGCTGACATTAACTTTATTAACTGGAGATAATTTTGTTATTCCTGCAAAAGCTATGGCAGACTTATTTCTTTTCCTGAGCTCTTAGCAAATGAATGGACCGTCTCCTCTTTGATGTCTGTTTCCTTTTTATATTAAAATAATTTAACCTTAATTCATTACGTGCTTCTTTCAGAAATATTAAAGGTGTCTTATACTAATATTTGTTGCATCTGCAGATTTACATGTGAAGGGAAAAATTGAGCATAGAGAAGCTCTTCCTGGGGAGCCTTGTTGTGTTGTATGTGGCTGATATGGTGAGTTTATATGTGAGCAGACTTATGATGACATTTGCAGTGCAGGATGCAAGAAAATTCTTCTTGCAATGCTCGCTGCTAAAACAAAGCCAGCACAAAAAAGCAGCAAAACATGTAAATCTTCCTTCTGGTGATGAGAGTTTCTGTATTATGGACAATAACTTTCCCAATATGCCTACTTTGGCTGCCAGCCAGATCATTGCACTTGACATCAGTGTCAAGGGTGAGGCTGTTCCTGATCCAATCATGTGCTTCTCTTCCTGCAGTCTCCCTGAGAAGCTTGTGCACAATCTTGAAACTGCAGGATACTCTGTGCTTACTCCAATGCAGATGCAAGTCATCCCTGCCTCAATAAATTACAGAAGCTTGCTCGTTTCTGCTGACAGTTTTCTGGGAAAACAGCTTCATTTCTAATTCCCATAATTGCTTTTTGTTCATGAAAAAGATTGCATCAATATACAGGAAAACGAGGACCATTGGCTATAGTTCTTGCCCCGACTAGAGAGTTCTATGCCTGCTATTGGAAGATCAAGCAAAATTAACTGGAAAAAGGTTTGCCCTTCAAAACTTCTCTAGTTGTTGGTGGAAATCCATTAGCTCAGCAAATCTAGAGGATTGACAATGGTGTTGAGTTGGTACTCCTGGGAGGCTAATTGACCTTCTCATGAAACACAATGTTGACCTTAACGATGTTTCTGTATCTGTTTTGGATTAGGTGGACTGCTTGCTAGAGAGGGGATTTAGGGATATGTCTTTGTGATTGATGAGGATAGATGAATTTTTAGTTTTCAAAGATCTCGTTCAGTTTCTTAAGACTGTGGGAGCTCAAGTACCCTGGGAGCTTGCAAATTCAAGATACACAGCCAGTGTTTCTATCAGTACTGAGAGGAAGAGAAATTGGGAATCTAGTTCCCTTCCATTACCAGGATGTGTAAAAGAATTTCTATTATTCTTTTGCAATTTTACCTTGGAAGTTGGAACTGCCTTTATTTCTTAAATAATTGATTACAAATCTGTGTTGGAAGGAAATGCATCTGAAGATCCTGCTAGCTAAGGATAGGTTGGTTACCTCTGGAATTCTTACTTTTCTCCTAAAATCCACATGCATGTGCTGAACCAAAAGGGTCAAGATGATTATGCAGTGCGAGGAGACTGGTATTGATTGATGAAAGGAGCATAAAGAAGACACAACAAATATAAATTTCAACAATATGTAAGTCAGACGCATATCATACTCTTGACTTAGAGAAAAGATATAATTGTTTTCTGCTTTAATCAGTTTCTTCTGTCACTATCTATTTCAACATTAGATTTTTAACATCTTGGTTCTAAAACAATATCTCTCCAACATGTTTATGCAGCTTTCTCAGCTACATTTTCTATATTTTAATGTATATCCTTATTTTTGAATCCTCAAACGATTTTTTGGTAGAGTTCATTTATTAGCTCTGCAGTCTCTTTTTGCAGGCTAACCTAGCCTCTTGTTTGGACCCCCATAGAATCATTTTTTAGCCATTTTTGGCCATGACTAAGGCCCTCTTTGTTTCAGCTTTTTAGCTGGCTTTTCCAGCTGAAAAGCTGAAAACTAAGAAGCAGAAACAAACAAGGTTTTGAAAAGCTGCCTTTTGAAATACTGAAAAGCTAGCTTTGCAGAAATAAACTAAAAGCTGAAAAGCTCACTGAGAGCTGCTTTTCCAGTTTTTGGTATGCAGAAAAGCTAAATGTATATTACAAAAGCCAACATCTAAATTTCACCAGCCGGCTTTTCAACTAACCACCAGCCAGCTTTTCTAAAAGCTCAAAAGCTCCAGCTCAAACAAAAAGGGCCTAAAGCCCTGTTTGTTTCAGCTTTTCAGGCTGGCTTTTTCAGCTGCAAAGCTGAAACCTGAAAAGCTGAAACAAACAAGGTTCTGAAAAGCTGTCTTTTGGAACTCTGAAAAGCTAGCTTCTGAGGAAATGAACTAAAAACTGAAAAGCTCACCCAAGGCTGCTTTCCTGGCTTTTGGTGTGCAGAAAAGTCAAGTATATGTTGGAAAATCCAATAGTCACTATTCCACGGGCCAGTTTTTCAACTAGCCACTAGCCAGCTTTTCTAAAAGCTCAAAAGCTCCAGCTCAAGGCCTCTTTGTTTGAGCTGGAGCTTTTGAGCTTTTAGAAAAGCTGGCTGGTGGCTAGTCCTCTTTGTTTGAGCTGGAGTTTTTGAGCTTTTAGAAAAGCTGACTAGTGGCTAGCTGAAAAACTGGCTGGTGAAATTTAGATGTTGGCTTTTTGTAATATATATTTAGCTTTTTTGCACACCAAAAGATGGAAAAGCAGCCCTCAGTGAGCTTTTAAGCTTTTAGTTTATTTCTGCAAAAGCTAGCTTTTCAACATTCCAAAAGCGAGCTTTTTCAGAACATTGTTTGTTTTAGCTTCTCAGTTTTTAGCTTTTCAGCTAGAAAAGCTAGCTGAGAAGTTGAAACAAAGAGGCCTAACAACTCTAGGGTTGACCGTGTGTCTTTAAGTACTTTAGTTTGAGTAAAGGGACATTCCAATGCAAAAAAAAAAAGAATGTTAAAACTAATGAAAGATCTATAGGTAGATTTTAGTTCTACAATGGTTCAACGCCATAAGAATGTCAAAAACGTCAAGATATGTAGAAAAAATATGCCAGGACCATTGTGCTTTGAACTTTTGGTATTTAACCCTATTCAAAGGGGC
>BCLG01000908.1:130405-148117 GCA_001602295.1 Zoysia matrella
ATCATAGTCAATTTGGCACACGTATTTACATCATATTAGGCAGATATAATATATGAAAGGATAAAGTCCAAATTACCACCCTCAGATATAGCCAAAGTCTAAATAACCCTCTAAACTATTTTTTCGTTCATTTTATCCTCACAACTTTGCCATTTGGCTCAATTTACCCATACTACAATTTGTCTTTTTTGTTTCTTCATATATAAGGGTAATCTTAAGCTAAAATTTTACGAGATGATAGAGCACATCATGACACATGTTAGACGAATACATCGTAATTTTCTATCATTATTTTTATATAGTTTTATACTCTAAGGATCTAATTTAATATTAAATGTCCTTCCCTATGAAAATAATTACAAAAAAATTTATGATGTATTTTTTTTTAATGTATGATGATGTGCTCTATCATCTCGTAAAATTTTAGCTTAGATTATGATTATATATGGAGAAACAAAAAAGACAAATTAGTAGGGGGTAAATTGAGCCAAATGGCAAAGTTGTGGGGACAAAATGAACCAAAAAATAGTTTAGGGGTTATTTGGACTTTCGCAATACTTGAGCGTAGTAATCTGGACTTTATCCTATATGAAAAGATCACCAAAACAAAGTAACTTAATGTATCATGCTGTGCAATTTTAATGACTATGATATCACTGATTCATTTGAATAGGATTGAAGCGAAGGATAGAGTTAATGTTGGGGGACC
Organism: Zoysia matrella; assembly: GCA_001602295.1. NCBI lineage: Eukaryota > Viridiplantae > Streptophyta > Magnoliopsida > Poales > Poaceae > Zoysia > Zoysia matrella. The sequence continues at coordinate 131,115 of BCLG01000908.1, forward strand.
AGTACAGCTATCTTGCTGGACAGTGGACATACTTAATACATGCTTTTGCATCATGGAAGCTCCCTGACCATCTAATGTGGTACCAGAAATTGTCGATCGTAGATAGCGAAAGTTTTAGGGAGGCCATACCACACACCTAGCGCTAGGCCTGCTAACGGGCTGATAAAAATAATTTAGCTGTGGAGAGGATTGGATCCGATTAGGATCGGGCTGATTTTCTATTCATCTTTTACCCAACGTGTAATAAGGGCCGGTCTAGTTTGTGAATATTATGATATTATGGATACGGACCACCCCAACCTAGTGCGCTGAATGTTATGGATAAAATGGTTCAAATTAGTTATCAGTTAATCATGTAGGGCGCAATGTAGTCTCTGGGCTATAAAAGTAAGTGATTAACAGTACATAGGGCCATAGGCATTACCTTGAGGTTTAAATGTGAAAACACCATGTTAGGATAGCTTTGCCGGTATGGCTATAACTTGTTCTTTAGGTTCCCGCTCAACTATTCCATTCTGGCACAATGAAAATGAACTGTGAAGTGCTGGGGTATGCTTAGGTTGCAACCGGCAGTGAGGGAGGAAAATGGGCCATGATTGACACTGTCTGCACATTGGTAGAGATATTAGTTAAGATTTCCTTATTTAGATCATTATTCTTTTTAGACAAGGACTTGTTGAAAATGGGTGTCTGAACTACCTTAAGAAACCCAAAATCAATAAGTAGTTCTATTAAGCATAGTGATTCATACCTTTTATGTTGGCATATCATTAAAAATTTTGGAAGGTCTTCTCCTCAAAACGATGAGAAACATTCAGACGGTCATAATCAAAGTATCAGAATCTATTTTCTCATTCTTTCTACCGAGAGTTGCAATTCCATTACTTGCCAGAACTCTCAATACACATCTCTTTTGTATGCTTCTATTTTATTTGTTTAAAATACATTTGTACATTACGACTGACCAACTAACTGGTTGGCCCCTTAGCATTGACTGCATGGCATACTTTGCACCAACCTCTGAACCCAACCATGGAGCTGATATATATATATATATATATATATTTTTTTTTTTGTTCTTCTGTGCCTATGTTCTGAGTTCCAAATAAGGAATGCACTGTTTGTTTCTTTCTTATGACTGTTTTTATACACATAGGTTTTTTATTTTCTTTTTTAGGCAATATAGGTTTTGCATTGTTCACTAATAAACCATATTGTTTGGTCACTTGATTGTTCCTTAGTTCATAATTTGCATGAGATGGACCTTTTTACTTTCCTTTTTGGCGGATGGACGGAGTTTCTTTATCTAATAACAAATTGAGGCTCCACCCTTATATCAAAAGAGTTTACAAATCCATTTTATGCCTAGGAATATGCCCAGAGTCCTATGTATTAATTGTTTGTGTTATATCATCTTTTCCTTTGCATTACCTGTAGGTTAATACATTTATATGAGAACACAGAATACCTCAATTCTGGCCTGGTATAGCAGCTCCAACTCCCGTCAAGGAGTACTGGTGTTGAATCCTGACCAGAGTATTGAGTCCCAAATATTGATTGCTCCTAGTCTGAAGGCAAGCGCTATGTTGGCCATTATGATACTTGTCTGTAGTAGCCTATCATGATTATCAATAATTTATTCATTACATTTGCTTATTAAATGAGGAGAAATAATACCCTTAAGGCTTTTAAAGTGTTTGGTGCACTCCTTGATGGTCCATACATTGGGTTCATCGCTCTCACCCTTAGCATCTCTACATCCACTTCACAGACATGTGATGGTTAGTTGGTCATGAACATATTATTATGCATGACATATTCATTAACAAAGGATTGGCGGAGCGAAGCATATTGACATTATTTCATTCCACATCCCTGTTCCATGGTGCCTGGTGATATGGGACTGAAGGATTAATAACACAATCACAGTCTATTTATTTCCTTTATAAGTAACTATATCACTGACATTGATGTGTAACAAAGTATCTTGACAGGAACTTGTATATGTAGAGTTTTTCACAAGTACATATTACTGCACACGATTACAAAATTATAATTCTTCTAAGTTGGATTTAGTAATGGACATCACTTATCTATATAGCTGAAACAACCTGAACTGCCTGTGTACCAATGAGAGCGAAGTTCTGATCTGGCTTGGTACCTTCATTGTTCTGTTTTCTCCATGCTTTCAGATGACAAACTGACCATCGTCGTCTCCATGGCCATGTGAAGGTGAAACTGGACTGCTTCTGCTCAGTAACTCCTCGATCATTTGTAGCGCGATCCTCTCCTCATCGTCCACTGTTGTTGCTGGTGAAGCAGTTACTGCTGATGTGGATTGTGCTGCAGCATCAGTGGATACTGCCTCTTTGTTGAGCTCTACAGTCATGACCCAGTTGGAGTCAGCACGTGCCCCAGCACGCTTCTGCCAGACGCCAATGTGGGATTTCTCAGGGTCGAGGCGAAGGCAGGTCAGGGATGGCGATGGCGCCTTGCAGCACTTGCGGAGCTTGGCACTGAGAATCTGGGACAGATTGGCAGTAGATGAGCTGCCACTTCCCTTGCTGCGAACATCCCGGCCTGCAGTTGGAGCTGGCTCACCTGTAGTGCTCCGTTGGACAGGAAAGTTAGTTTTGGCATTGCGTCCGCTCATCAGCACAGCGGCCTCATCATATGCCCTGGCAGCCTCCTCAGCCGTCTCAAACGTTCCCAGCCACACCCTCCTCTTACTGCATGCATTGCAAAGGTGTGTACATTACAATTTAGACTTCATCCGTTGGATCAAAATTTTGTGTCTTATCTGGAAATTTAAGAGAGCAAGGGCTTACAGGAGCGGGTGCCTGATCTCGGAGACCCAGGATCCCCAGTGGCGCTGCCTGACTCCACGAAACTTCTTTGGTTGCACCATCTTTTTGGAATAGAGGTTTTCTGTCATGGAAGGACACACACAGAGGCAGATGAACTGCTAGGTGCCTCTGAATCAAATGTGTGTGGGGGAGAATGCTCTGGTCTGAGTGAATATAAACTGCTCAGCTTGTACTTGCTTCTGCAGTATAGTGTTTAATGTGGTTAGCTGCGTAGGTAGTCAAATACTACATGTTAGAGAGGAAGGGAGGGAGGGTCGATCGACCACCGCTCCCGTAGAAGTCTAACAGCAGAGAAGTCACTGTTTTTGGAATTAGTCAAATTTTCAGCCGTTATGTAGATGGAAGGTATGCACTAGAGAGCAGGTGTGCTGGGGTCACTTACCAACTGGGCACAGGGATAAAACTAAGGGAAAAGATTGAGATGAATAGAGAAATCAGGGGTGGGGCAACTGAATGGGGTCCGCATGGTGTCTGCAGGGGTGGGCTGTCGGTGAACTGTGTATACATTGCATAACCACCTTCCTTGCTAGGACAGCGGTAGTAAACACACTCACCTACACCCATGGCTGCAACATTTATTGTGGGGCTACTCTGAGTTGATCCACATATGGCCTCCTATAGTAGTTGTTTATGTTAGGGTTAATGTAACATCTGTCATAGATTAACTCCGTCTCTGCTTCTAGAGCTACTGGGGCTAATCATGTGGTTGAATTTCACTGGACGCATGGACAATGTACTCTACAACAGATATAGTAAGACTGTTGTGGAAAACATAAAAAGGCTAGTCCTGTGCACGTAGCTCCCGATTGTGCAGGGTCCAGTGAAGGGTCCGACCACTTTTGATCTTTTGTATGCAATCTTTCTCTGCATTTTTCAAAAGGCTGTTTCTAGAACTCAAACCCCTGACCTCATGATTATAAGCCAACAGCTTTACTGTTGTGAAAAATATATGTGGAATAATTTGTGCTTTATTTCACATAAGGCCTTCAAATCTGTCTTGCCTTTTCAGACTTCCTGCAACATCGTGGCATAGTTTTATCATTATCAAAAGAAAAGAAAAGAAAAGAAAAAAGAGCACTTAAATCTTTAGGTTGATTTTACCAAGTCCTGTTAAGAGAATTGTGAACATAGGATAGAACAAGATATTGGAATATGCATGACATTGTTCTTCAAGTGTGTATAGATTATGTTTAGGTTGATTTCAGTGAGATACATAAGAGAATTGTCAAAAATACCTTTGTCCTGGGGTGCTGGTGCAGGAATTGCTGAGTTTGTTGGCGATTAAGCTTGTCTGAGGTAGCTGCTGCAGGTACAGGCTGTGATGACGAGTATGTGTGAGGTGTGAATCATAATCGTTTGCTGAAGAAATACAAGTGTTTTCTTTCTTTGGTCTGACACGGGTGACTACTGTGTTATAATATAGGCCGATTTAATTAGTTCCACAGTGGAGATTGATAATATGTAATTTGGATCCTTTGTAGTATATCCCCTAGTAGAGGGAGTCAAGATAGTTGAATAGCATACGGCTGATGTTGTATTACATGAATAATTTGTTGTTGAGTGAAGATTCAAGTGATTGGGTTTGCAGAAAATTCTGGTTTACCCAAGATTGGGTTTTCTTTGTTCCTTTTCAGAAGTTGAGGTTCATAATCTGTTAATAATTTAAGCTTCCATCATTAGAACTTTCCTTGCAAACAATAGATTTAATGGTAATAAGTGGTGTAGTATCTTTCATTGTAAATTTCTGAACTTTTGTACCCTGACTATTTATAATTCATTTGTACTCTGATTTGCAGGGCATGGGCACTACGCCACCGTCAGATACCTAAACGGAAGCATTGAACATTGATCTGCAATAAATTGGCGTTGGCCATATACTCCTATATTTCACAGGCAAGTAACTGCTCCCATAACTACAGAAGTTGTGTAAAAGTGAGTCCGATTAATGGATGTTCGTTGCTCTTGTCGACTCAATTAATGAGAAATAGGTATATGTGGTACATTTACGGTTTGGCTCCACAGGCATATGTCAGACTGTCAGTGAGTTCTTACTGAATAAGAAGCTTCTGAGAGATCTTGTCCTCTGGCACTGTCCCTTGCTCGTACTGCACCCTTCCTCACACTTACTGCAAGCACCTTTAAATGCAATAATGCTACAATAAAGCCAGAAATTGGAGTACTACGATGAAAAGCCTAGCGTTCTTGAAGCAAAATATCAGGCTGAGCTCCAAAGTCATTTCTAGCAAAATTTTGGACCATAGCGAGGTACCGGAATCTTGTTGGGTTGCACAGTATCGTCCATGTGCATGTAAACTTGGTTTCATCGTGTTATGGTTATCCTAACTATGAATAATCACCTTCTTGCTGCAGATCTTCAGTTGTCGACTCGGTTATTGATTATGGTCCATTACATTGGGATCCCATATTCCCGTAGTGCTGGATAAGCCAATCGAAGGCAGTAAGAAACCCTGGACAATGCACTTGTTACTATCTAGATCGGGTAAGAAACCCAGCTTCTACCAATTGTATGAAACCCTGCAAGTACACACAATTAATCAGATCGACCCTTTGATGGTAAGAAACCTGTGCAAGATCTGAACACCAAAGGGTTGATTTGGTTACTTGTGCGTACGTGCACGGCAACTACTTTGCAATCTTTTACTGATTGTAAAATAGTACTCTCCTGTAGCTTTGTTATCTTTCCTTGTAAAGCCGATGCAGCGAGGACAAATCTGGAGACAGGACAATAAAGCTAGCTTTAAGCACGCTTTAATCAGCTCCAACGGTAGCGGTCTCTTTCCCGTGCATGGATCGGGCGTGCACCAAACGCTCGCATCGCACTGCCAGTCAACCGCAGAGCTGGACACAGGCCCGGGCTGGGTCGACGTGTTTGCAGCGTTCTTGTGGCTTCCAGGGCTACTCGTCGATGGATTGCAACTACTTTTTTTCACTCCGCCTGGTCTGTCGACTGAGCTTGTGGTCGATTTTGCCATTTTGATTAGCACTAATTTATACGGTCTAGTGTATTGTTAGGGACTACAGTAGTAATTCTGCACAATGCATGCTAACGACAAAACTGATTGTTTAGCCAGGTCAGGCCAAACCGGAAGTAGTAATTAAGTTTCCTTTCTGTGGCATGATGCCATCACCAAATTGAAGTAGAACAGCGCCTTACAGAGTGATCGTCAGCTTTTCTTTTCCGAACGAGAAACTGGTGCCGGCAAGAATTGCGGCGAGGATGCAGAGCCCAGCTGAAAAGTGACTCGATTGGACCAAGCTCCTCTATTGGCAGCCCAACAGCCTTTTAAAGTTTATTTGAAGCTTGTAGCCTGTTGGAATAATAATAAGGAGAGGGAACAAATATAATGTGTGAAATATCACATAGGAATGTTCCTATTTCGGACGGTTACTTTGGTACTCCACGGTACAATACTACAACTACTCGTCCTCCTTCAGCTGGACCGTCAGGGTCGACCGGCCGGTACGTAGGTTATCATCAGACTTATCATCGCATTGGAATCATCGAGGACAGATCGATCGAGCCGTCACCAGGGACAAATAAGAACGACCATGATCAGGTTAACCATCATTCTCGAGTTGGATTGATCGATGTTCATTCTCCGGATCGGACGTCTTACGTACTACCCTAACGAGCTACTAGTACGAACGAACGCGCGCGGGGCGAATTGAATACAGGGTGACAGATGTACGTACGTACGCATGTAGGTACTCTCGCTAATTAAAGCGTGTCATCACAGGGGTAAATCGGGTGATCCGCCTCGTTAGGCACGGTTAGTCTGTCATTGTCCATCTTCATCTGTAAATATAAGCATTTCTGTATTTAATTAGAGTGTGTAGATACATGTTACAGGGCCCGAGAGATGAGATATAAGAGAGACAGAGTAGTGTCAGTACATTGTATACGAAACAGAAGAGGGACATTCACACACATACAAATGGTATTCTTCACCCTTGGTGATGACGCTTACTGGCTTGATCTTCACCTAACAGTTTTTACTGAAAATATGTGATCTATAATAACTATCGATATTACTGATAGCATAATAGCTATTGACAATGATAACGAAAAAGATTTCAGTAATTAACATCTATTTTTATTCAGTAAAAGCTACTACGAGCATGTGAAAAATAAGAGACATCACTTATAACACGCAAGTAATACGATATATCACCATGCATATAATGGTACTTGCGAGTATAAATCCATGAACTTGCGAGTAAATACCTCGTGAAGTGTAAATCTATGTACTCGTGAGTGTATATTTGGGCTTGTACTCTTGAAAGTGTCACACATTATACTCCAAAGTATATATCTCAATCTATGCGAGTGTAAGGTTTGAAATGTAGAGCTATCTATTTCTAATTTTATACATATAAATGGGCCTCTTAAGTGTAACGAACTGTACTTGAAGCGTATATACGTACCAAAATATTCGAAAATTCACAGGTATATACATATGCAGTGTAAGAATACCCGTGACCAGCTGGCACCAATTCGTAACTGGATTTCTGCCGCGGCCGGTTTCTTGATTTCATCGAAATTCGACGACGCTATCTGATTCCATGCGGGGAGAGACGGCGATCGTCTTCTCGGGAAGACAGAGATGCTGCAAAGCGCGCTAGCTAGCTTCCTAATTATTCGGGCGTCGCGGCCCTTCTTTGAATTCGCATCCGCCTCCGTCGACATGGCCGAATCAGAGGCAAGCGAGCATGCATGGTATACGGTCGCCGTCGACGTAGGGCAACCCCGATCTATCGATCGAGGGACGTCTCTCTCCCGTATGGAAAACGACCACGCACCTGATCATGCATGACACATCCTCTGATCCTTCTTCGTCTCTTGCATGTGGACACGTGTAATGCCGCTGTAGTACGTGCTTGCGTTTTCAAATCAATTCATTCCATGGACGGAAACTGGAAGGTTTCATCAGCTTCCGTCAAAGGTTAGCAGAGGCCGGCCAGTCCCGACCTTTTGGGATGTTGGAATAATCTTCTTTTTTCACGAACCTGGTGATCAGCACTTGTTTCATTACCATTATAATGCGGAATATTATGATTCAATCGGGCAGTGTCTCTTTGGGGTTAGCTGATCGATCATCGATCTCTGCACGCTCTGCTATGCATCCGATAGATCACATCGAGCTGCAATCTGATCAACGGAGGTGACGATCGACCAGACGAGAGAGCTCAGCTAAACCAGCATTAATTCAATTAATTGCGCGATCGATCTGGTCACTGTTCTCCCGTCTACGTAGCTATCCCTTTCAACGAGTCCAATGCTAGGTGCAGTACTCCTGTACTAGACGTACCGGCCGCCCGGGACCGTTACCAACTTACCATCACGTCGTGTCACGGTCGCTGTGTAGGGTTGTCGCAGCGTCAGCGCACGACGTCGCTATAAGCTCTATAGAGTACATGAAGGATGAAGCTAGTGCCTGTGCTGCCTACATTAGCTTATTACAATTTTATACAAAAATTACAAGGGAGATATTTATTATCTGAAAAACTATTTAGCTGATATATATTATGCATGCATTGATGCATAGTAGACATGATCGAAGTAGCAGCAGAGGACGACGAGAGGAGGGATCGATGTAGGTACGTCGCATCATATATGATGGGCATAGTAGTCGCTCGTGTGTATGTGTGTATAAATGTGTGGCCGTCTTTCTCGATAGAACTGGGTGTGCAGTGTAGGTGACACAGTTCCAGTCGTATGCGCTCATGCGCATGCATGGTTCAGGCCATGTTCATGTGCCTGATCTTCACAAGGGCTGGCTAGGTACTGAAATTTCGCAGATCTCAAATGAGTAAAGTAACCGCGTACACAACTCTCTGACATTTAAGTAAACTAATTCCTGACGAACGTACGTCGCACGTCATAGTTTTTAACATTTTCTTTGCATACTGCTTAAACTCATATAGGCTAGAACTGGAAAGCATGACTACTGCAAGTTTAGGCTAGAAACCATCGATCTATCGTTGCCTGAGTAAATATTTTTCTTAGCGCCGCTCCAATCCAGAGCATGACAGCGTTGGTGTGAAAAAAAAATAAAAATAATTTGATCGCGTTGCATTCGAAGGTAGAACACGTTTGCACAAAAAAAAAAGTGTATCGCATCGCATGTAGGAGTAGTGTTATAATTCCAGCAAGTGAGTGCGACGAACATAGTTATATATATGGGCCTCGGGCCCTCAACGCATATATACCCGTATGTCTGAACGCAATTCACGGCCCATTACATTGGACAAGAGGAGGCCTTACGGAGCGGGCCTTTTCGTCCCTGGCCTGTAGAAGAGCGGACCACGAGGCCTGTGTGTGTTCGATCTCGTTCTGGCCCGGGAATTTGCCGAGAAGTAGAGTACATCCAGGTAGGATGCGGCCCAGGCAATTTCTGAATAAACGACGCCACCTGTCACGTGCGTTACTGTGTAAGCTGACAGGGGACGTTCTGCTCCCTGCTCACGGAACGCGACTTGGAGATGGAGGAGATGGAAATCACGCGCGCGCGTCGCCACGCGATGCTTGGACGACGCTCCACAGCGCAGCCCGTGGAACTTCCTAGTTGTACTCCAAAAAATGCCGGTTTTGACTACAGCGAGTACGACACCTGAGCCGCTGAAATTCAACGCCAACGTGGCACGACACCGGGACCCCACGGGCGGGCGACGGGGCGATGGAATTTTCACGAGTCAAATCCAGCCTCTGTTGGGAAACATCCTGTCGGTTGGCGCGGGTCCGGTCACCTCGTAAACTAATCGTCGACCGTTCGACTCAGTCGGGGCGATTAGCGAACGAACGAGACCCGACCTCTTCCCGGTTCCTTGTCTTTTTGTTATCGGGAGTTCGGGGCTTCGTATTCTGCGGCTGGCTGGGCGGTTCGCGCCTGCTCCTCGCCTCCTCCAGTCCAGGTTCGTTACGAAGTTTCGTTGAGATGCAAATTATTATTGATAATACCAACAGAAACACATGGGGGTAATAGCGGAGTATTTGTGTATTTCTTGTGTATTACTTAAAACGCGTGTACGCCGAGGTTTCAAATCGCAAGAAGAGAAGAGCCCTCGGTTAGTCGGTTGGCATACGCGTACCGCTCGTGTCGTGTGGACTGCGGACACGGCACGAACCAGACTCGAACTCGAACTCGAACTCTGGCACTCGGCGAGCTCCCTCCCCTATTCATACCGCCACGCGAACGGTACAACGATCGCGCGATCAGATCAGTTCGGAGCCTGGACTCCTGGTCCGAGCCCCAAGTCCCCGCGGGGTCTCGCCTTTATTTGCCCGGCCGCCCGCCTCGCGCCGTCCCGAGACCGGAAGAAACCAGTCGTCAAGGGCGAGAGGAGATCAGGAGAACGAAGAAAGCAGAGAGCGTGCCGCCCACCTACTCCTACGGAGCTGGAAAGCGCGAACACCACAACCACGACCATGTCGACACCTTCGTCGTCGTCCATGGGCGGGTCCCTGGCGCTCGCGGCCGCGACGGCCGTCGCGTTCTCGGGCTCTCTTGTCATCTTCTCCCTCTGCCGCGCGCACCTGTCCGGCGCCGCGCCGCCTCCTCCGACGGAGCGCGGCCTGCGCCCGTGCCTCTCCTCCTCCTCCTCCTCCTCAGGTGCGTCGCCGCTCCTCTGCCTTTCTCTTCTCGCTCGCAGGGTTTCTTCCTTCCAAGGCGACCGGGAATCCTCACGTTAACGGTTCTTTCTGTGCAGACACGCGGAGGAAGAAGCGGGTGCGGTTCGCGGCCGACGTCGTGGACAATGAGGGCGCCCCGCGCCCGGTCCGGACGGCCACCGGCAGCGGCGCGGCGGAGGAGCGGATGCCCGCCAACCGCGAGGCGCTGTACCGCGGCATGCTCCGCGACCGCGCCGCGCACAGGGCCGCCTGCTCCTACTGACTGACCTCGTCGCCGGGCGGCCGGCCGGTGGCCGTGGGTCGGTCGGTCGGTTAGGATGGATGATTGCCTGTTAGGAGCTTCTAATAGATTTCTGTGTGGTACGAGTACCTGTTTTTCGCTTTTTCCGTTTGAGCGAGGAAGCTCTGCTCTGATCTTCTCTGTACATGCGCCGTCATTTTCTCCGGAAGAAAATCAATCGAAATTTTCTACCGCACGCGATTTCGTTCGAAGGGTTTAGGGGGAAATCTCTATGTTTTTAACAGATTGAATTAAGATTTCCCCCTTCAGAAAAAGGGAAAAGGGGTTATTGGGTTAACCCGTCATGGCCAGGTGAGGTGAGGAAAAAAAGCGGTTCCGCCGTGCGAACCAGGACATCGGCCGCGTGCCGGAAGAACCAACTCTGCGGTACGGGCACGCGTGCGATTCGTTTCCGGGTGTCCGGAAACGGGCGGGCGCGGCGGCCGACCACCGGAGCGGAGACGTCGGCCGGTACCATACCTCTGGGATAGCCGTTGGTTCCTGCGGTACCGCAGTCAGTCAGCAGCCGGATGCCGGTTTTGGAGAGGCCCCAACCGCCAGGAAGATTCTCTAGCCACTTCCAGATCAGCCGTCTAGATACGGGGAGCTCGCGGCGCCAAACGTGCGTGGGCTAGCTGGGAGCAGCCGAGAAGGTTGATGAGCGTGCGGAAACCACTGGAAATTTGGAACCGTCGAGACATCGTGCAAGATATGAGTTTTTGGTTTGAAAAAAGATGCAAGGAACGAAAGCAGGAGTGCCGAGTCAGTTTAACCACCACGTCATTTTCCACTCCCGCTCTCTCGCGCAACGCTAGGCTGGATTGCGATCCAAGCAACGAGCCATCTGTCTCATCGACGACGACGACCTTGACCTAGTAGCTTAATTGAGAAGGAGACAGCGGTTTTCATTGTAATCATGTTGGTAGAGAGTGTCACGCTTTGGTCGTCGCATGTTGCTCTCGGTTGGGGACAAATTGCAGATCCATCCCACCGTCTACGCCACTGATCTGATGAGCAAGTCGGTGATAATAATTGTCGGTGTTTTGATCACCGACACAGTACGAAAATACGATTACAGAGGTGGTGTGTTTTTGTATTCGTTATGGCCTAAGTCTACGAAAGATTCAAGAGGTTTTTTTTTATCTGGTTCGGGTCACCTCGAGCGGTGTAATTCCTTACGTCCAGAGATTGTATTATCTCGATAATAATAGTATAAGGGGTCGAATTCTCTCTTCGCGAGAGGATCTGGCGTGTATCGAGAGTGCTCGGAGCACGTATAAGTGAGCTTGCTCGTGAGAAGGGATGCAAGAGCTCTGGAAACAGACTGTGTTTGCTCTCTTTCTATTACTTGTTTTCTTTTCTGTTTTTTTTTCTATCGCTCTTCGGGCCTTCTTTATATAGGGCGGTCCGGGGTTATAGGACGGTGGAACCTACGCGATATTGTCGTCTCGCTGATAGGTAGGTCTCTCACTGCGTGGCCCGTCGCGTCGCACGCAGCGGTGGGCACTGTAACGTCCGTCGGGTCTTGTCCATTGACTGCTGCGACTTCTGCTGGAATGTCGTTGTGGTGAAACTCGTTCCGTCCCGTTAGGGCGTTTGACGGTTGGCCGCCGGAGTAAACACGTCATAATGCTGTACCTACCAGGGGTCAGTCTCCTCGGAGGTCGGTCTTCGGAGGTCGACGTCTCCGTGTCTTGTTGCGGCTTTCGTAGATCGCCTTGGAGGCGAACCGCGCGCTCGAACGCTGCCGTCTGACCCCTAACTCGAGATCTTACACGTACGAGGGCATACCGTCAATTACTCGAAGTACATGATACTGACAATAATGATTTTAGAACGGTGAAATTACTTTATGCAAAATAGCAACTCGTAAATTGTATTCAAAAATATCGAAAAGTCCGCACAAAGAGCGCATCAAAAGTGACGATAGCAAAAGGGCATAGTAGGCGAAGAAAGCTGAGCGAGCACAAAGTCAAGGGCGAATGAACTCCAATTCACCAGGTCAAGGACGAATATTCGGAGTGCGCGCATGTCCCAAGACTCACACACAGGTCACAACGACAGGGCATACAGGTCCGCGACATGGCCGTACGTACGTCACGGCGACTGACTTGCAGAAGCTGCTGACGCACGGCCTGACCTCACGTCAGTGTATGCTTCGTGGGCCGCCGGCCATAGGCTCTGGATCCGTTGCTGTTCGCTCGCCAACCATGGCGTTGGAGTTTCCTTTCAAGTAACACGGGCCCATGTGCTGCCACCCCATTTTGTGCTGGCCCGCTCGACTAGGTGAGCTCACGCGGAGCCCTGGGCCTACGTGGGATGAAGCCCAGCAGCATCTCTTCTACGAACAAAGCACAAACTCACAGCCCGGCGGCTGGCTTCCGTGACATCTGGGCCGGCCCACGGCACGAACCGCCATTTTATCATCGCTTAATCGTCGGCCTAACACAGCCACGGCTTGCACGGCAGGCTTTTGATGGAATCGGAAAGCCGGCCACGTCACGATAACCACCTGGGCTAACGGGATTCACCACGGCCCGAATCGATTCCGTGGGACCCACCGGATGGCCCGCTGTCTCAAGCCGTCGATCTGGCCACGGACGCGCGGCGTCCCTCCGACCCTCCCCCGCCTGTCACGGGCCCCTCTGCAATGATTCCTCCTCCTCTTCGGCTCTTCCTCCGAAAGCGAGGCGAGCGTGCTGCAGATAAGGAAGGAAGGAGGCCACCACCATTATCGCGTTCGTCGTAGTATCGCGCGCCTCGTCACCCTGATTGAGAAATTGTTTGAAAGGGGGGAAGGTAAAAAGCGGAGGCGTGGGCGCGATTTCTTTCGGCCGAGGCGAGTGCACGGTTTCGGTTCGTGCGCCGGTGCTAGGGTTGGCGAGCGCCTCCACCGGTGCGGCGGCGGCGGAGGGAGCGGAGGAGGCGGGTGGGGATAGTGCGCGCTGCGCTGTGTGGGCAGCGGGTTTGCGGGCCGTACTGCTGTGCCGCCTTCGCGGGCGAGAGGAACCGGATGCTATGCTGCTGAGCTGCGGATCGCTCTCCTCCTGGCCACGCCGCTTCTTCGCCTGCGTCGGGTACGTGCGCCTCCTTCCCGCCCTCTCGCTCAGTCCCCTCCATCCGCAGAATGATTGCTGGGCTTGGCTGATTTTTGCTACGAGATGACGTGGTTGGTATTGGCTATTACCGTTAGGAGCTGCTGCTCCGTATCTCTTTTCGAATCGTAATCAGGCTCCAGAATGATAATTAGTTTCCAGCCGGCCCCTGCAGGATGGCATCAGGAGTATTGCTTGCTATTTTTAGTGGTATTCCAAAAAAACATGCTGCGCAGAACCGCAGAGAATGTTTGATGATTTTCCAGCTGTTCTGGTTACCGCGCATCAGCTTTTGCTTTGGTGCTAGGTTTCCTTTCAGATCCTTTTTACACTCAACCTCCCTGAAACTAGAGGAAAAAAAGAGAACTCAGCATGTGTAGGTATATAGCTTCCATGGCAAATGCAGATGTTCATGTGTCAATTGTACTATGCACTTCGTTTTTTTATTATCTGATTTTATGGGTTTCCAGAATGCCACCTTGTAAGATTGTTTTCTGACAATCACGAAGAAATAATCATAGTGAAAAAAATCCAGCCTCGTAGAGTGTGTAGCATTTGAGCTACTGGAAATAGTCATCATGGGTGATTAACCTGATCAGCTCTTTATGCAATATGTGTAATCTCCACCAGCAGGAATTAATCTTTCATTATGTTGTCACATAATCCCTTTGTTATTTGTATATGCTACTTATCTCAAGCGCCTGGTGGTAATCATTTGTCGGCAAATCCTGATTTGCAACAGCGCAGAGGTTGTTTTGGATGCGCCCAGCCTACTCCAGTAATAGCTGTCGATGAGCCTACAAAAGGCTTAAGAATTCAAGGGCGCTTAATAAGAAGGCGTAGTGTATCAGAGGATTTTTGGAGTACAAGCCCGCATGAAATGGAGAACAGTGCCTTTCATTCTCGACACAGTATGTCTTCAATGAGTGCAGCAGCACAACCTAATGATCAGCAAGCAGCTGGAAGCAGCAGTAACCCAAATGAGCTTGGAAATCAAGGTAAAATGATTATCATGTCATCAAACTGCACTAAGAATTGCCCCGCGCCATTTCCTTGTTTAACTAACCCAGTGTCAGTAATTTTGTGTCCTTTCAGGATCATATAGATTGCATTTCAACTTGGTCTGCGTGCTGACTAATTTCAGTTCTCACTTAGGAACATGGCAATTCCACAATATTAGGCACGATACTAATCTACTCCTAATTGATTGATAGTTTTTGATAGAATATTGTAATTATTTGTGTTACCTGTTAGCTGAGTTCCATTTAGATTTGTTAACTGAGCATGCATTGGGTAGTAACCCACCTTAGCTCTTGACATTGTTCACAAGGCATACATCAGTTGTTCCAATGACTCATGATTCTAAGTTAGTTTTTTTTATTATATATATATACCCTAAAAGGAAGGTAGTTGGGGACTGCTGTTTATCAAAGCTATATACGAGGAAAACCATCGTTGGTTTGTTAACTGCTTCCATGTTTTTTTCCCCTCGTTTTCTTAGGTCTTCTACTATGGAACCAGACCAGACAGCAGTGGGTTGGAAACAGAGGGCGCAATTCTCAGGGTCAACAACATCGAGAACGGAAGATAAGGTTTATTATCTGCGATTTCTTTTTCATTATGAAACCTCAAAGGCTTGGAATTATATTCCTTTTCAGTATCCAATACCTTTCTGAGTTCAAGTGACTAGTTACTGTTTCTGGCATACTTGAGATAACCCCAATTGTGCTGTACTGTGGTTTCCATTTATATGCTACAGAGATCTTTAAATCTGCTTGTTACCTGGAAGTCAGTATATTATAGTACTTCAGTAATGCAAAATCTTCTGAAATGCTCTGAAATTAGCATAGTTTTTATGTCAACTTTTGCATGTTTCACTTGCCACTACTCCATTTTGACCTTTCCATACCTGGTGACTGCAGTTCGAATGCTACATACGAGAGCCTCCTTGGAAGCACCAAACCCTTTGCCCAACCAATACCTCTTGCTGTAAGATACCTCTTGCTATATAAGATATCATGAGAGCATATGCCATCGTCCTATTTGAATGCATCTTGTATGAAACAATGCATTTACCTGTGAATTCGTTTATTCATTACCAGGAAATGGTAGATTTTCTCGTGAACAGCTGGGAGCAGGAAGGCCTATATGATTAGTTTCTTATTTAAAGTATATTGTTCAAGATGGCATTGCTGTTAGTCACTGAAATGTACTACTCATGTTTTGTTGTAAGCTGTGTGATGATGAATGCGGATTATCCTGAAAACAGGATGGCATCCCGCTGTTAAGCAAATGTAAAATCTTGTGTTCATCGGTTCCTTTCTCATTTTTCTTACACTGGGTAATAGTGTACCTTGTGGGTTTCCACTAATAGGCTGACATAAATCCAGAGTCTGCAGGACACTGAGTTTATTAACGGAGTGGTCCGAGTTGTACGTTTTCTTGGGCATATAGTTGGGAGTTCCAGCTTTCCTTTGAGGGAAAAAAATGTGGCACAAGGTGCAATTACAGAAATTTAGATTTCTTAAATTTACAATAATTTCTGAATAGAACCGTAGTATGGTCTATAGTGACCCATTTTTGCCTGAGTAGGCAAATTCAATGAAGATGTACTGTATCTGTGTAAAACAAATTTGTGCTCTTAACCTTTGCTGTTAAATCTGCAATAGGCAAATTCCTTGCAGATAGATACGTGCAAAACAAACTTGTCGCACCCTTTCTGTCAAATCTCCTTTACATAGCTCCTACCAGAAGGGCATGGAACTTGGAAGACGTCCCCTGCACTCCAGATGCCTCTCCGGCCTTCTATGCTCGCGTAGTCGTGTGTTCTCCTTTATATTCAGACCGTTCCCATCGGTCTTCAGCAACGACCAAGCTATCAAGTGCCAGCTCAACTGAAATCCAGCTCTCCCGCCGAAACACGTCAGGCTTGGACATGGCTTTGGCTCGCCTGTGCCTCAACAAGACCCTCGCCGCCCAGACCCGGGCTCTGGCGAGGCCTGCGTATGCCGCCGCGCCGGCGACAGCCACTTCATGCGCAGGCTGGAACCTTCACTCCCTCTTCTCATCGGCGGCTGGGGATGGTGCTACCGGGACGCCCTCGGGCGGCG
>BCLG01000909.1:0-11574 GCA_001602295.1 Zoysia matrella
AGCTCCACTTAAAACTGGAAAAAGGTTCTGGCTGTTCCGGTTCCAGGGTCGTTAGATTCTTCTAGAGGACTTCGCATCAGTCTAGCTATAGCTTTGGTAAATAAAAGGCTTCTAGTTGTAGGCGGAGAAAACGACCGGCACGGCTCGGAAAAAGCATGGCTTTACCAAAGATGACTTTGGAGGAAGACGAAAAAGGAAGTAGATTTAGTTGGATTTCGCGGAGGTGATGGAGGGGACGATGCGTTTACAGCTCAGACCGGCCGGAGTCCACTCTGTACGCCGTCTTTACGTACGGGCACGATGTAGATACGCGTCTGTCCATCCACATGGTACAGGACTCTCCCAGTGGCAACCTCGCTGTCGTACGAGTACTGTACAAAAAGGTATTCCAAGCCGTGTAGAAAAAGATTTTGTAGGTGAAGACGGAGGTCGATCCGGTGGAAATTTATTTTTCTAAAAGAAAAGAGAAAAGAAGCGGGGCGATCGATAAAACAGAGATTAATTTGATACATACTATTATAATTTTATAAAATTTAAAATATAATATTTAAATTATTTGTAAAACTTCATCTGTCATTGACACATCAATAAATATTTTAAAATTTGCAAAGAAAAAACCGTTATTACCGTAGCAAATCGATCCCTGCTGTAGTAGGCATAGGGGCGCTTTCTTTTTCACGCCGCGGGCGCGGGTGTGTTGGGGGCCCACGGGACAGGCGTGTGTCGGTGGTGATGGTGGCGTTGCCGAATGCCAGCCAAGCCAGCTCACGAGCATTGACTGCCAACGGGTTCCATTTCCTTTCGCCGTCACATGATTGGGCTGGGCGGCCATCGATCATGGATGGAAGGAACGCGGGAGCCATGGGTGGAGATAGAGAGTGGAGCACGCAGACAATCATTGCGCCTCACGGCGTCCTGCTTACGCTCAATCAACGGCTAACTAACCACACTTTCTTTTTTAATCTAATACTGATAGTTACTGTACCAGTAATTCGTTACTTTTACTAATCACGGTTAAAATTAAAGCATTTCTGAAAAAGAAACTGTTGCTTCGAATGCAGGGTGCTGATCTTCGTGCGGCTGATCGCGTTCACTCTCTTCGTGATCTGGCGAATCTCGCACAAGAACCCGGACGCGATGTGGCTGTGGGTGACCTCGATCGCGGGGGAGTTCTGGTTCGGCTTCTCCTGGCTGCTGGACCAGCTGCCCAAGCTCAACCCGATCAACCGCGTCCCGGACCTGGCGGTCCTCCGCCAGCGCTTCGACCGCGCTGACGGGACCTCCCTCCTGCCCGGGCTCGACATCTTCGTGACCACGGCCGACCCGTTCAAGGAGCCCATCCTGAGCACGGCGAACTCCATCCTCTCCATCCTCGCCGCCGACTACCCGGTCGAGAAGAACACGTGCTACCTCTCCGACGACTCGGGCATGCTGCTGACGTACGAGGCGATGTGCGAGGCGGCGAAATTCGCCGAGATCTGGGTGCCGTTCTGCCGCAAGCACGGCGTCGAGCCGCGCGGCCCCGAGAGCTACTTCGAGCTCAAGTCACACCCGTACATGGGCCGCGCGCAGGAGGACTTCGTCAACGACCGGCGCAGGGTGCGCAAGGAGTACGACGAGTTTAAGGCCAGGATCAACGCGATGGACGGCGAGATCAGGCAGAGGTCCGACGGGTACAACGCCAACGTCAAGGATGGCGAGCCGAGGGCCACGTGGATGGCCGACGGCACGCAGTGGCCCGGGACCTGGGTCGAGCCGTCGGAGAACCACCGCAAGGGTGACCACGCCGGAATTGTACTGGTACGTTCTCGTTCTCGGTCTCGTCGTCGTCGTCGACGACGACCTTTCTCTGTGCGTTGTGCGTGTCTGGCGGATGCCATTGATGGTCGAGAGCGCAACCACCGGCACGGGGGAATGTGCGTGACGGCCACTATCGCCCCACCGCTCTGCTTGGCTGTGTTTCCGTGTGGCCAGGCCGGCGCCGCGAAGACAGCCAGCCGTGTGGAAGGTGGTTGGGGCGGGCCTTTCCCCCCGACACCGCCACGGCATCTACTTTATGTCCGTCCCTATTCAATTGGGCCTGCTTCCCTCATCAATCATTGCACGTCTAGACAACCTTAACATAATCACCACTTATTATTACTACTACCACTAATTGACACTGTAATTCCACATTCACAGTTTACCGACACAACAGTAATTACCTTTTGAAATTACCCACTGTAACTCCTAACAACAGTAACTCTTGAAATTACCCACTGTAATCTGCATGGGATGGAACTGATCTCTGACGACGACGATGGTGCATGCATGCAGGTGCTTCTGAACCACCCGAGCCACACGCCTCATCCCGGCGCGCCGGCGAGCGCCGACAACCCGCTGGACTTCAGCCTGGTGGACGTCCGGCTACCCATGCTGGTGTACGTGTCCCGCGAGAAGCGTCCCGGCCACAACCACCAGAAGAAGGCCGGCGCGATGAACGCTCTCACGCGCGCGTCCGCGGTGCTCTCCAATTCGCCGTTCATCCTCAACCTGGACTGCGACCACTACATCAACAACTCGCAGGCGCTGCGCGCGGGCATCTGCTTCATGCTAGGGCGCGACAGCGACACGGTGGCCTTCGTGCAGTTCCCGCAGCGCTTCGAGGGGGTCGACCCGACCGACCTGTACGCGAACCACAACCGCATCTTCTTCGACGGCACGCTGCGTGCGCTGGACGGGATGCAGGGGCCGATCTACGTCGGGACGGGGTGTCTGTTCCGCCGCGTCACTCTGTACGGGTTCGACCCGCCGCGGATCAACGTCGGCGGGGCGTGCTTCCCGATGATCGGGGGGATGTTCGCCAAGACGAAGTACGAGAAGCCCGGGATGGAGATGACGACGGCGAAGGATGTCACTGTGGCCAAGGGCAAGCACGGGTTCCTGCCCATGCCGAAGAAGAGCTACGGGAAATCCGACGCGTTCGTGGACTCCATTCCCAAGGCGTCCCACCCGTCGCCGTTCGCCGCCGAGGCGGTGAACGCCGACGAGGCGGCCGTCGCGGAGGCGGTGAACGTGACGACCGCGGCGTACGAGAAGAAGACCGGGTGGGGGAGCAACATCGGCTGGGTGTACGGCACCGTCACGGAGGACGTGGTCACCGGCTACCGGATGCACATCAAGGGGTGGCGCTCGCGCTACTGCTCCATCTACCCGCACGCCTTCATCGGCACCGCGCCGATCAACCTGACGGAGCGGCTGTTCCAGGTGCTGCGCTGGTCGACGGGGTCCCTCGAAATCTTCTTCTCCAAGAACAACCCGCTCTTCGGCAGCACGTTCCTCCACCCTCTGCAGCGCGTGGCGTACATCAACATCACCACGTACCCGTTCACGGCGCTGTTCCTCATCTTCTACACGACCGTGCCGGCGCTGTCCTTCGTGACGGGCCACTTCATCGTGCAGAGACCCACCACCATGTTCTACGTTTACCTGGCCATCGTGCTGGGGACGCTGCTGATCCTGGCCGTGCTGGAGGTGAAGTGGGCCGGCGTGACCGTCTTCGAGTGGTTCAGGAACGGGCAGTTCTGGATGACGGCCAGCTGCTCCGCCTACCTGGCCGCCGTCCTGCAGGTGCTGTTCAAGGTGGTGTTCCGCCGCGACATCTCGTTCAAGCTCACGTCGAAGCTGCCCGCGGGGGACGAGAAGAAGGACCCCTACGCGGACCTGTACGTCGTCCGGTGGACGTGGCTGATGGTCACGCCCATCATCATCATCCTCGTCAACATCGTCGGGTCCGCCGTCGCCTTCGCCAAGGTGCTCGACGGCGAGTGGACGCACTGGCTCAAAGTGGCCGGCGGCGTGTTCTTCAACTTCTGGGTGCTGTTCCACCTCTACCCCTTCGCCAAGGGCATCCTCGGGAAGCACGGCAAGACCCCCGTCGTCGTGCTCGTCTGGTGGGCCTTCACCTTCGTCATCACCGCCGTGCTCTACATCAACATCCCGCACTTCCACAACTCCGGCGGCGGTCACCACGCCAAGCACGCCGGCGCACACGGCGCGCACCACGGGTCCAGGCACGACGACATCTTCTACGGCTGGCCGTGAGATGATCAACGGAAACCAACAAGAGAAGAGTACGTTACCTTCGTTCGTTCTCCAATTCTGCATACATAACCAACATCTTGCTGGTGGATTGGTGGTGGTGGTGAAGACACAACATCAACAACACATTGGATCGAGCGACCCACCAAAATTTGATATTTTTTCTTGTTTTAGTTTTGTCCAGAAATTGAAAGATGGTGTTGATTTGATTTAGTTTTTTAATTACCTGTGGTAATTAATTATGTACCTACGTATACATGACGCGAAGATCACTTGAGAAGAGGGGCAGGGGGTGGAGCAGCTTATGCTGGGGACTTGGGGAGGGGGAGGTTGTGTGTGTGTCTGTACTGTACATTGCTGCTGGAGCGAAGTCACTGGGAGAGCTCTGGAGAGCGGGGGCCGGATATTCTTTTAGTATATGGAAACAATAAATTTAATTTCATTCTTGATCAAAGTGCTGCATGTGTCTGGGAATCTTGTAAGTACTTTTGTTGCTGCTCACTTTCTGTTAATTAATCTACTGATTCTATAGTATATCAAATTGTCAATTCTGAACGAGTTTGCTGCTATTCTCTTGTGAACTGGTGGAATTTTTTGTGATTTCCTTCCCTCTGTGACGCTGCCACCAAACCAAAGACGGTGCCATGTGAATTTGTGGCCGTCTTCTTCCTCGCCCTGAATAAGAATCCCTTGTGTTGACTAATGACTTTTGAGTCCAGATCTCTGGTGTCTGTGCCGGTGGCTTCCCTGTTTACATGTTACCAATAGCTGAGATTCGAGTTCGTTCTTTTGGAACGTAAGATTTTCATATAAATATCATATAAATTTCTTAAGAATCAGTTTAATTTTATATATGAAATAGAAAATTTTCTCCATCCTAACGGAGCCTTAAAATTACACGTCTCTGCTCTAGGCGTAATTAAGTGAGCCTCACTTCCTGTCTTTCTCGTGCGCATGCTCTCAGTCCGCAGTGGGGACACCTGTGATCATAAGAAGATGAGAGGCACTCACTATTGCATCCTCTGTCCATTATTGAGCGAGCCTTGCTTGCTTGGAAAGATTCCGGATACCAGTCTCTCTTTCCCTCTGCAAAAATGCAATCATCTCTCTCTCTCTCTACGAAATACTCCTACTGCACTTTCACGTAATGGTGTAAACCGGTTCTGCAACACCAATTCACCATTGGTGGGGGGCGGTGGTTGCGCAGACCGTGGTGACAGGCAGTCGACGCACGCACATGTGGCCGCACGAAGAGAGAGAGAGAGAGAGAGAGAGAGGACATGGTTGGTCCACATGGACGGACGGAGTTGACGCAGCGTAGGCTGTTGCCGTATGGGAAGGTTGGTCTGGGCCACTGTTTCTGGCCTCGCTGGGCCCCTGGGCCTCGCGATCCCGCTAGATCGATCGAGCCAGCCAGTCTGTCCGGTGGCCCACGAGGATCGGAAAGGAGCGGCCCTCCGTCTCTCCCGCGTCTGTCATCGTCCTTCTTCCTTCGATCAGTGGCCGTGCAAAACGAAACCAGCTGGGCTTTGTTTACTGCTGCTGATTAACGGCAGCACTTAATCTAATTACCACGAGACTGCAATCAAAAGCGGCCATCAGGTACGGGATAAGCAAAGTGGGGTGTCGGAAAAAAGCGGAGCAATCGAGCAGAAGGGGTTAGGTGAAACGAAATGTGGGGGATGGCGACACCTGTTCAGTGCTTTTTGTCAGATCGAGGTTGCGATCATCCACCGTGGTCTGTTCTACTTCCTGGTGCAGAACGTGTTCCCGGCAGTGAACGTTTGGTTGTAACACGTCGTAGGTAGGAGGAGTAGAATACATCTGAACTCAACCGATTCAAGCAGCTGTGGCAACAAATCGTCCATGGCCTGCATTCGAAGACCCTCGTCAGGGGAAGAGTTCCGTTGCCAACTTGCCATGCAACGACAACTCGGCCACCTGACCTGCCCTTTGTTGGCCTATCCGTGCCAACAAAAGAAAAAAAAAAGTTCCCACTTGGAAGTGATTAGATAGACACTGATATGCGGGTCCCCTTTGGAATTAGGCTAAAAAGTGGTTCCCACCCGCTGTCGGAGAAATGGAGGCTTTGAAGATTCGCAGCACGGTATCGCCACATTCCGGGTCTTGTTTTTCTGTAGAGGCCGATGGGCAGCACGGCCAATTTGCCCTACGAAGGGCCCTGTTTTCTGTGCGAGATTGGCCCAGCAAGCAAGGCCTCTGCTCCACGCAAACAATCAGTGAGAAGTCTGATTTTTCTAAAAAGAAAATCCGTAAAAAGCCCATGGGCATTCGTGGAGATGGCCGCTCCTTGTTCGTACAGGCCTTACCCGTGTTCTTTTCCCGGCCGGGAGGTTTGTTTCGAACATGGGCCTGTGTGAAAGCTCATCGCACGTGAATTTAGGAGTAGCACATTTCAAAGCCCAACACTGGTCCAGAGCATTTGAACCGTTGCCTGCAGAAGGGAGCAAGATTCAAAAAATCAAAACAGCGTATATTTCTTTTCTCTATTTCGCAAGGTACTTAGGTACGCTAGAGAAATCTACAGGAAACGGAACCATTTGCCAACTTGAAAAATAATTTTTGATTGATTCAGGAAACAGAAATGTAAACAAGGCTGCCGAATTGAACAGCTACTGATAGGAGCGAGCGCAAAAAAACGTTCTCTCAATAATTTGCGAATCATTGCCTCATGATTCACAGGGTGGCCACTAGCAAATACGCGCCCGCTCGCAACAGTGACCAGCTCGCACTGCTCTGGTCTGCTCCGACCGATCCATCTGCCATGGGAGGTCCTGGTCCTCCTCATTGATGCGTCCATGCAGACGAAGCAGGGGGGCAGTTGGTACTCTGTCCGAGACGACCAGCAAGCAGCAGGCCCCGGCGGACGAGGCGTGGAGAGCGAGAGCCAACGCCGCTGTTCCATGGCCGGCCCCAGCCTGAGGTGACCCATCACCACTCCTCGCTTTCAACACACACCTCTCTCTCTCTGCTTGCGTTGGTTCTGGGTCTCCCCGTGGACCGGACCTGCGGTCTCTGCAGCGCTGCTCCTTCCCCATGCAATGCAATGCAACGCTGAACTTGGCCCCCTCGCCTCTCTTGATTGCTGAATCATTCAATTTGATGGACAGTTCCCTTTCTCTCTACGGAGTATAACTCTGTCGCTCTCTCCGTTGTTGCAGGAGGATAGGAGTACTCCTTCATACTACCAGGAGCAGTAGCCGGCACGAAAAGGAGATAACCGTGTTTATGCTGATTCAACGATTCCAGCCTACTACTACTAGTGCTAGCTCCTGCAGTCAGTTTGATAGGCATGGCTGCTGTTCCAGCGGGGTTCAAGTAGCTCTCCATGTCGCAATGGTCGCTCTTTCAGTTATTAGAGGGGAGGAGGAAGACAAATTATGCACCGAAGATGATCAGCTAGAACGCCTGTCTCGCTTAAGGCCAGCGGAAACTCTGACTGAAACTCCGATCACAAGCAAGACATTCTGAACCTGCAACGGTGAAGTGGTGAACCCGCGTGGCTGCTGCAAAGCCGAACAGAGCCACCGTGAACCGATCGGTCCCTTCCAGGCTTAATCGGAACTCACGGGACCCGTTGTCCGGGGCTCCCCGTTTCCTGTGACAGGGCAATGGTCTCCCCCTACAAAAATCCTCGTCGACTCGTCGTGCTGGGCCGCACGCGCGCGCTCATCCTGTGGCTCTCGCCTCCCCCGGACAACGGTGCCGGTGAGAAAATCCGGTTTAGTCCCTTCCATAGCTTTGAGCCTTTGCCAGCGCCGTCGCGGATGTATGACCGATTGGCCGGTGGTGTAGCAGAGACAAACAAGCACGCATCCGTGCGCGGGCAGGGCCTAGGGAGAACCAGGAGCAGGGCCTAGCTCCACAGTTCCTGCCGGAGCAGGCGCGGCGAGTCTCTCCTCTCGCGCGGCGGTCGCCGGTCAGCGTCACCGGACGGCGATGACCGTCTGGCGCGGCGCGGTCTTCCTCGCGGTGGCTTGTCAAACGTAGGGGTACATGCTGTTCTATCCCTGCGAACTGAACAGAGTTGGGGCACCTAGTACTACAACAACCAGTAACTTTACACTCGTCTCGCACACGGCAACGTCTCTTCACAAGCTTGTTTATTTTTACGGAGTACCATGCCGTTTTTGCTTCGTCAGAGTTTGGGGATATGCGCGGTCAAAGCTGATTCCATTCCTCACAAACCCGGCAGAAGATTTCTCTATATTTGATTCTGACTGCTAATAACAAAAAAGTTCAAAAAAAAAGGGAATATTGCATATTTGACCCTGTTTTTAAGGCTCAGAGACAATTTGACTATGTTTTTTAAAATTTTGTTATTCACCCTAATTTTGGGCTCTAAATAATCAATTTTACCTTATTTATTGAAAACGTTTAGTAAGTACGTAATTTTTTGGATAAAATTTGCTACTCCTATTTCGAACAGGGCCCCTAAATTGATGTGTATCATATTCAGACCAGTTTTGGAAGAGCTGAAATTTACTCCACTTTTCAACCGTTTAATCAGGAAGGAAATGTCGCATGTTCCAAAGCTTTTTTTTGCATGTAATATCAGATCAGTACTGTTATCAGGAGCCATCTGCAAGTGATCATCAAGCACTGCTACGTACTCCTACTACGCAGCGTAGTGCGATCAGTAGACCTCATTACGGCTCATTCTTACGGGAGAACTGCGCCACGTACTCCAAAACTTAGAAGCTAAGCTAACAACCAGACCGATCGATTGGATCTCTTTAATCTGGCATGTGATCCATGCAGGTGAAAGCAAGAACACAAAGGCCAGCCCTTTGCTTTTACACCCGTCGCCGCTGCAAAAGCCCTTTAAGATTTGTCCTAGCTGATCACTGAACACTGTAGTACTAACACCATTACTACATGCAAGTGCTTTCACCTCTACCTAGTAGCTGCTGCCACTGTCTTTCCCTCCTTTGCTTCCCTCTTTTATCAGTGCAAGAAAGATGCGCATCTTTGGGACCACGCAGATTTCTCGCGTTTGATGAACATGCAAAGTGCCGCCCTAGATCTTGTCGGTCGATCGATCTTCGGTTCAGTTTGGGCGCCGGGTCTGATGCGGCCGGCCGAGGGTGAAGTCGAGGTTGAGGTCGACGCTGGTGCTGGAGGTCGTCGTCTCCGACACGCAGGAGGAGTTCATGTCCGAGAGGATCTCCAGGCTCTTCGACTGCATCTGACGGTCCTGCAAAAACGTCGTCGTTGTACAGTAAGCTTTTTAATCGGGGTGGCATGGTGTCCAGCTGATAGATCGAGCTCGATCGATCACGGAAAGTGGAGTTACTGGTGTAGAGAGAGCTTTGCTGCTCTAGCTGAAACACTGGGGATGTACAAGTACCTTGAGAGAGTGTATGCTTCCGGTACTCGACTCGCTTGGGAAGCCTGTCCAGTCCTCCCTGCGGATAACATCGAAGGATACAAAGCTCAATGATGAGTAACTGAAACAATGTACTAATTAACTCATATTACGTCACTACCAGTAATTTTTTTTTTTAAAAAAAAAACATGGCCCCTATACAATCTTAAAAAAGCAGTCATGTTTAATATGGCCCTATCCATATTTAAGAACTCCATACCCTGTGCTGACAAAAATGCCACAGGCAGTAGTACGCATAATGAGACCATAATTGACGCGCACAGGTTCTTCCGTGCCCATGTCAAAAGTGCTGGTGCTGGTCTCCATGAAGCAAGGGTATACTCCTACTTTCTGCGATCATCATATTTATCGGGAACTGATTCTAATGTGCATGTGGGCAAGAGAAAAGAGGCTTCCTACTTTCCACGCCCTAGCTAGCAAAGCAGAAAATACTAAAGCTCGATCCACCAGGTCAGGATATGACAGACAGTGCAAGGTTATGGCGTCAATTTTAAAGGCTCTTCTTCTTGGTCCATGTTTAATCCAACTTTTACCATTTTCATGCAACAAAAAGCTTAGTGTTATCAGTATCTAAAAAAGCTAGTGTTATATTCCTACTGTCTCCTGCTTCTTCAGTTTAGATGCAGTCGGAAGACGTAAAGCTAGTGATGATTACCACCTTGAGGAGCTATTTCAGAGGGCACCATGAGCTATTCCAGACATAAGCAGCAGAAGCAGCAGCTAACCTTCCATGTCGAGCCGCCGTCTCCGGCCTGCCTCCACCGCCGCTGTAGGCGCCCTGCAGATCCAGCGAGTTGTCGTCGCAGATCTCGCCGGCCGCGCCCTTCTCGAATCCATCAGCTTGATCTGCACCAACGAGAATATATGAAACGGAAGGCTGGTGCCGACTCATGTTAGCATCTATTCTATTCTAAAGCGAGGAGATTAAAGCAGTGCAGATCTTGTACTACAGTTCACCTGACGAAGCTGCCGGCCTTTCGGTGTTCTTCACGGTCCTGTACATCTGCAGCACAAGCAACATGGCAAAGGAGTGGTTAATTCAGAGCCAAGCATTGCGTTTCTATCCGTCCGTTCAGAGAATCTACTTGCGCAAATCAGGCAATTTTTTTTGGCAAAAACATAAACCTAAGTACTCCTGGCAAGATTTGAGTTTGCAGGGACATTATGGGCACCAAGATTTGATATGACAGCTTGTTGGATGTGTCAACAACACAGAGAATAAAGAAAGCCTCTTATTCGCATTGTCATCGTAAAGTTGATCATGTTAGTATGTGCATGCCAGTAGAAGAGGTAGACTAAAGTGCTTAGTACTAGCTTGGTGGCCTAGATCAATGTGAAAACTGCATTTCTATTACTTGATGAAAGGCTTTGTTGATCTAGCAAGCTAAGCAGAAGTTTCCATGCTTTTCACGAGATGCAAGGAGCAAGAAGCCACTGCAGGGAACCACACTGTTCATACTTCTGGCCTATCGTTTTCCTTCATTGACTTCATGATCTTGATCTGTCTCTCATGTGCACTACTGAGCACTGTGTAGACTGTAGACTAGGCAGTAGTAAAAGTCTAGCAGTGCTGTGGCTAAACAGACAGAAGATCCATAGATATCAAACCATACGCATGTGTTCGTGCAACTGATCTTCCTCCCAATCATTGTCCCTCACTCAGGCTCTAAATCTAGTGCTTTTAGCTACGAGTAGTTCTAGTTCTACAGAGACAAATAATCTGAAGGAGTTGTAAATTGCAAAAGTGCATGAAGAGCAGTTACCTGCAAGTGAGACTTGACATGGGCCAGTGTGAGATCCTTCACATCCATCAGCTCAAGAACTGATTTTGGCGTCGCCCCTGGTAATTTATCATCATATAAGACACATGCAAAATCACTCAAAAAACAAATGTCATAAATCATATCTACTGCTAATTAATACTAGCACAAGGCAGGGATCAAAGTTGAAGAAAAAACTGGCCAAGAACACATGGCAGGGGACTAGAGGAGAAGAAACAAAAGCATGCATGCGAGTTGGAGGGAGCGGATGACGTATGTGTGCATGGAGCAAGTCATAGAAGGAGGGTACATACGGTCGTGGCC
>BCLG01000909.1:11871-30039 GCA_001602295.1 Zoysia matrella
TACAGGCCGCCACCCTGATGGCCCGCGGCGCCGGGATGCATGGGCACGGGCAGTGGCAGCGGGAGCGGCATGGGCATGGCGCCGGGCAGCTGCAGCGACGACGGCGCCATGGTCCCCGCGCTGCCGACAAGTCCTCCGTTGCCAGCTCCACCGCCGGCAGCGAAGAACCTCGCGTTGAGCGCGGCGGCGGCGTGGTGGTGGTGGTGGTGATCATGGGGCGGTGCGCTGGTGGGGAGGCCGATCTGGAGGGAGAGATCTGGCTGGGAAGGGAAGAACTCCATCGATAGATGATCGATGCCTCCAACAGTGCCACTCACTCACTCTCCCTTTCACTCTGCTGGCAAGGAGAGCTCTCTGCCTTGCCTTGCCTTGCCTTGTTAGTGCACTTGTGTTGCTTGTAGACAGGCCTGTCTTTCTCCTTGCTTTCTTTGTGCATGCTGCGATGCTTGAGCCGAGCTGGTACACGGACGGATACGCTGCTTTTCTAGTGAATGGTGAATGGGTGGAGAGAGAAAGACAAGGGTAGAAATGTAAAAAACAAAAAGGGCAGAGCGAGAGAGAGAGAGAGAGTGATGGGCAAAGTGTCGTTTACCCAGAACAGGGGTGGATGATGAGTTAATGATGGGGGCAGCAGTAGACCAGCGGCACCCTGCCGGACGCACAGCCACAGGCCAGGATTCCTATTTCTTGATAGTCCAACAGGACAGTTGGCAGTTTGAATGAAAGGGCAAGAGCTGCTGTAAATTGTCCTGTTTAGGCTCGGTTTACA
Organism: Zoysia matrella; assembly: GCA_001602295.1. Taxonomy (NCBI): domain Eukaryota; kingdom Viridiplantae; phylum Streptophyta; class Magnoliopsida; order Poales; family Poaceae; genus Zoysia; species Zoysia matrella. The sequence continues at coordinate 12,641 of BCLG01000909.1, forward strand.
AAGAATTTTCTTGGCCACTCTTAGCCGAGATTTACAAACCCGTCAAAATAGATCGGTTTTCACAATTTTCGATGAAACCAGCCCGATTCGGTTTAAGAGTCGGTTGGTTTTCGATTTAATAAATTTAAAAAAATTGAAAATCCGAAAACCGAGCGGTAAAAACTGAAAAACCGGTGAAAAACCGCTCGAGCCGATTTGATTTAATATTCAAAAATGTTAAACCGAAAAAACCGGCCGGTTCTCTCTAAAAAATTTGATTTTTGAATTTGCCCGATTTTCACGGTTTACTGTAGCGGTTTTTCAATTTTCGAAAAAATCGGCCAAACTGGTGCCGGCCGGTTTTTTGAGCCAAACCAGTTTCTAAAACCTTGCTCTTAGATTTATGCAAAGTAAGGACTTATCTCGCTTTTCGTAGTTCATAGTATCTTTAAAGCAGCGTCTAATAAAATCGAAAATTAGCAGAGTGTTTGGTAATAGTAAAGTATGGAGTACATTTATTTCGACTGATAATTCGTTTATAAGTTGAACTAAACATGACTTTTGCACCTCTTCTGCACCGAATACCTTTTTGTTCCTCCACTGCATGGTAGCCAAGGCATCCATCGTCGGTTAATTTTCTCCACAACCATAACACACGCATTTTGGGTGAAAGCTGTTGGAGCATGTGTGTGTAGTGTTGCCGTCACAAGTTCTCTTTGCTACCGGGACCCGTCGTCATTTCATGGGACTATATATACTCCACGAAGCATGCTAATATTCGATCTTTTCTCATGACAAGCAAAGTCTTTCCTTTTCTTCCTCCAGCTTTGAAGCGTCTGAATGCATGCATGGGTGGTGCACAACAAGCATATGGCTTTCTTCCTTTAGCTTGCGGCGTCAGGTGGACCTTTAGCTGATGGTGGTGCACAACAACCTTTAGGGGGTGATTGGTTGGTCGTTTCTACTCCAACCAGGCTCGCCAGGTGCAGCTCACGCTTGATTGATTGCCTGCAGCGGTTGTCGGACCAGGCTGAGCGGATGCAAAATGCGTCCCGTGGCCTGGTCCAGAGAAACGAAATTTCGTTTCTTTCCTGCCGGGCCTGGCTCCAGTGACGTGACACATTCTTTACATTTTTTTTACAGGTTTCATACTATTAGTAAATGATTTATTTATTAGTATATATTAAATTAGATTAACATCTATAAAGTTAAAATAGAAGTTATTAAAGTGCAGATACATAAGTTAAATATTAAATAATTTATTTTTCTTTATTTTTTATCTCATAAAAGCTAGACTTATACGGACAACCAAACGTCATCTCTTCTCAACTTATCTCTTTACAACCAACCAACTAAACAAACTACTCTGTATATAACCAACCAAGTTCCAGTGAGCCCGTCCCCCTACATACGAGCCCAAGCTACGCAATAAGAGCAACCAATCACCCCCTTAGCTGATCGGGCCAGTGTGTGTGTTGTGTTGTGTTGCTTCCTGCTAGTACTAGTACTAGTAATAAGAGTTGTGTTGTGTTAACAGACGACTTGGCCACTGTCAACATGCAAGGCAATGCATTGCAGTACAGTACAATATTCCAAATTTGTTGATGGGGTATTCAAAGACTGTAGTTCACACTGTATCAAGATTTATGGAGTTTACACTTCAATGCATACTGAAATTGCAGGGGCAGTGCCGGATGTTAAGGCACTTACTACTGAAATTAACTTGCGGATCGACTAGAATGGCATGGTATTCAGCAGAGCGACCGGCCTGTCAGCAACACTGGGATACTACAGCACATTGAATGGGGTACATGCGTCTCTGTATAGCAATTGAATACTCCCTCCTTGAGGGTACTCCTACTGCTCAGACAAAGAAAAAGGGCGACGGACACAAGTTTAAGGGTGCGTTTGAGAGCCAGAATGAGAGCCAGAATTGTTTCTGTTTCTACGTTGAAACAGTTGAAACACGCTCAAACGTCTCAACGGTGAAACGATTGAACGGTGAGAATCCGATTTTTGCCTACGCCGCTGAAACGGCTCTGAGGGTGTTTCACCCGTGAATCAGTTTGCTATTAGGCATGTAAAAATCATAAAAAATTTAAAAAAGTTTTCTTAAGTTTCTAAATTTTTTCAAAGTTGTTCTGTTAGGTTCGTTTCGTTGAACTCTTCGTGTAAGTGCCTTCCAAGTTATTACTAAGGGTCCTTTTTGTAGAGCTCATAGCTCCTGGATTCGCTCTTGATGCTACTGTGAAGTGATTCTGTGGCTGAAAGTGATTCTCTTTATTCTTTAGGATAAACTTTTAGAATCAAAACAGAGAATCACTTCACAAAATCCAAAATCAGAAGACGCTACTTTTTTCCGCTCCCAGCCCTTTAGTTCATTTCAGAGAATCACTTCACAGAATCAGTTAAAAATCACTCCTCTGAAAAACAAAACAGCGTTTGACAGAGCTTTCCAAATTCTGACTGAGAATCAGGAGCTGAGAGCTCTGTAAAAGGGGCCTAAAGTTTTTTAAAGTTGTTTTATTAGTTCTCAAAGTTTCACTAAATTTGTTTTATTAGTTCTAAATTTTTTAAAGTTGTTCTTTTAAAATTATTCTGATATTTTTAGTATTAACAAAAAAGAGTATATTGGTCATTTTAATTCTTCTCCAGAGTGATTTGATTTCTAACATAAAAATATTTCTAGATTAAAACTAAAATATTTCTGTTTTTTAAAGAATGTGAACCGTACCCAACGCATCGAAGCTCATGCATGTCGCTATTGGCATCGAACTCGAAGAGGGAAGAACCATGCAGGCGGCGGCGTCGTGCTCGGTGTGTGTGTGGCCGGGGATCGGTAGGAGAACCTACAGGTTTCAATGCGATGGAAACTTTTTGTTGGGCTTCGTTGGAATTGCTGCTCGGCGAGACTACTGTAGAAACAAAAGCCTATAGCAGCGGCAGCTCCTAGACGACGAGACTACTGCCTCCGCCGCTGCTGGTGCTGCGGTGAGGTCACTGGCATGGAAACGGCACGGCCTGATCGAGATTCGAGGGTCCAATTCAACAGCTTTCTTCGTCCACGTCCAGTTTACAGCCACTCTTCGATCTACTCTTACCCGGCAACAGTGCTTTTGTGTTGTGTAGTGCATGGATGCCCAAGAAAACGGAGAGCACATAGTAGCAGCAGATCACGTCACCTTTCCTTCCCCCCGCTGGTGGTAAAGACAAGGGCGATGGCAAATCACCAATCCCGTCCTCGGAAACACAAGCATCTCGAGCGAGCTCCGCTGGTCCTCCACGGGAATTAATGGCGGCCGCCTCGTAACCCGCGCGTCCATGCAGCCCCTCCTGCCATGGGCGGCGAATTTGTTTTGCTGGGAAGAACACGTCCTCGAACCCCTCGCTGACACCGCAACTTCAGGGTCGACTCGATTTGTCAGTGCTCCTCCTCGTAAACAATCGCGCTTAGATAGAGTAGTGCTCTAGTCTCTTGGGTGGGCAGGCGTGAAGTGAGAGTGAGATCGCCGGCTCGGCAGGGCACGTGAGGCTTCAGGACTCGGATGATTCGAAATGCTTATTCTACTGCACCCTAGATTACAGTACCAGCACTTGAATAGATTAGAGGATTATCACCGTCTCTTCGGCTAGGATAGTTGATACTTCTGCATGAATTGGAATTACTAGGACACTTGTTAACCTGGTCCAACGCATGCGCGGTGAGTGACAGGTCTAGAAGCTGCAGGGCATATTCTGATAGTTGTCACCTTTTGACTTTGCCCGCGTCTCGAGGTTAACTCTCTCGTGGTTTCAGACAAAGCTTCGTCTTCGATGAGATCCGGCTCTTGTTGCCACTGCACTAGTCCGTGGACATTTTGCTACACCTCCATGTTAGTACACCCCCTTGAAGGAGTTACCTGGATCAGTTTGTATCCAGTGATTGTAATCACACTGAGGGACTAGCACTACCAATTTATTTGGCGAGGGACTTTTCTAGGAGTAGTATTTTGAGATCCCAGATGACAGTTTCTAGCACCATGCTCGCGATTGATACTGTTATTCCTTGTGCAAACACTTCTGTATAGTAGTAGAGCGCAGCAGGAGCCTCATCACTGTGACCACAGTACGTGACGCACGGGCCAATGTCAAATTGATTAGCTCTAGTAACACTGCTTTGTCATGCACGGTCCGTCTCTGACCTACTCCTAATTAACAAAGGCATGCAGCATAGACATCGCAGCCTAGAATTATATAAGAGTCGTGTTATTCCTAGGTCGGTCTTTGACCATCGATCGGTGCACGACCATTGATCGGAGCTCACGTGAGCACTGATCGTCAAGTTGTCACTGACATTTAAACTACGCTAATGCTACTGTCCTGCTTGGTGCTAGAACATTGACCATGCACGCCGTCAAGTGCAGGAATCAATCAGCGAGATATCTCTAGTCTACACGGATGTGCGTTGAGAATCTGTGCGACGAGCGAGTAGATCGGTCGACATGCATGGAGTAACATATTTTTCTCTCTAACAACACGCTGTTAAACAAAATAGAAGGCGGAAAAGATGGTAATAAGAGGAGACATGCCCAAGAATAACACGAAGCGCCGCTCATCATGCTGAACGCAGAGTTGACTTGGGATTATTTGTGCATCGTATGCTGTGCCGGTGCTCCATGCAAGAGGTAATAATATACTTTTTTTTTTTGAACTGCAAGACGTGATATTGTTATGACAGTAGTTCTGGGTGTGTGTTCTGAGGAAGGTTGGTCCCTCGTAAACTGTAGACGGATAAAGGCCCACTTAGATGCCCCCCGCCCTCCCTGCTCCTAGGTTATGGGCCACGACGAGCAAGGCCCTCACCCTACATACTAACGGCCCACCAGGAACTACATGCCTGCCAGCCCAACCAAAATAGTTCAGGCCGAGGCAGCCGCAGGAGGAAGCGGCCTCAGATTCAGCCTCAGCCCTCACAAGATTCAAAACACATTCAAACAGCTTAATCAAACGACATTGCTTATCTTTTTGAGGTGCTACGGCTCTGAGGAGGCTAGAGTACTGGCTGTTATTCATTTTCATTACATCATTTTCTTTCATTAATTAATTCTGATATTTTTCTTCTAGAGCGAGATATTCCTTTTTGCTCAGGAGAAGAAAAAGCCAGTAATATTACCGGTGGTATTTTTTTTCCCTGAGCTTGTGAAACTTTGATGCAAGGAACCACCGATACTTACGTTTTATCATAACATATCCCGTGACGTTCCATTCGTCTTTATTATTATCAAAATGCTTGATCGGAGGAATCTTCCAAATCAATTTGCAGACTGGAATCTTTGCTTGCTTGAAAGTAACATTATCCAGATGCTGCTGATTAAAAAGAATTTGAGAAGAACATACACGGACGTATTGGAACTTGGGGACATGCATGCATTATATATACTGACACTAGCTTAGATTGCTTCAAATCATTCCATCCAATAAACTTAGTCGCATGAAATCGGTGTCGACAGTGCACTAAACAAATGGTGAAAAGAACAAACTTGTCCTGGACACACTCCATTGGAGGAAAAAAAACATTAAGCCTAAACTAAAGTAGTAAAGTGCCACATTGTTAATTGTTTCCCAAGTGTGATATGATGCTGCGTGTCTACACGTATGATATTAAAATTGCATCATGAGTCTGATATAAAACGGATCAGTCGCAAGTCATCACCTATATATAGGAGCATATGTTCAATATTGTGGTCGATCTTCAATAAATAAAAAGACGAAATCTGCTGCGTAGAAAGTAACTGAATTTTACCAAGGTAAGGAATGACCAGAGGAACAATTACAATGGGTGGGAATTTTAGCCGAACAGAAAGTGTCCACAAGGTTGAATTCCAATCTGTTCTTCGATCTCCTTTTTCTTCTTCTTTATCGACAGCGACTGGATGGCCAAAGAAATCAGCACTAGAGAAATAAGTATATTGAAAAGACAAAAGCAGCTGATCGATCGACGCACAAGTTGCTGATGCTGACTCGATCGTAGACGCCACGGAGGCTTGGATTGATCGTGAAATGTGAAGGGCATATAGCATAATGTATGCGAACGATGGCGTCGTCCGAATTGTCAAAGTTGGAGCCATCTCGCAACCACCGATGGCTCGGTCGCGTAGTCCTACGTGGCAGATGTGAACCTCGAGGCGATCGATTCAGAAGCTTCTGGTTATCGAACCGGCCGGCGAGTCAGCTATAGCTAGCCAGCGTGTCTCTTGTCGCATTGGATCCTTGGGACTCGCTGGTTGCATCGATGTGTTTCCATGAATTGTGCTGATGGTCTAAACGACCGTTACAGAATTATTCTGACTACTGGATTGTCGTGGCACAGAAATGAGTAGTATGTAAATATTTCATAGTCAATCAGAACATCATTTAAATATTATGTATGGAAAGGTAAACGAGTGCGGTGCATTATTAAATTGTTATCATGTTAACTTTTAATATTGTCGATGCTTAATTTCTGCCTTCCGAATGTTTATGGGCCGAAATCAAGATTTACCGACGTTTGTAGGTCTTGGCTCAAATACAAACGGTCATCTTTGTAACGACTACTCATGACCTCACGACGCACGACGCGACATTTAAAGCACGATTGATTGCTAAGTAGTTAACGCTAATTAAAAGGCCGTTACGTTCAATAGCCGCGCTCGTTGTAATTAGAAATAGATGTTATCAGTGTTATGACATGGTAATTGTCATTACCATAGAAGGCGCGTCTCTCCTATAAATATGTAACTTGTTCGACAGGGCAAGACATCTGTTTCCAGAGCAAAAGAACATACACACTCACTGGACGTAGGGTTGTTATCCTTCGAGATGTTCGAACTAGTCTAAACCACTCGTGTCAGTCCTCTTCGTGATTAGCTTTACAATACTCAAACATTCGACCCTATTTACAATATCTGTCGATCTCTCGAACTCGTATTTCGATCGTCGACAGAGGCGCGCTAGGAAGGAGAGTGTGATGTGAAGTTAGTCCAACTTTAAACCATGGTTTCCACAAGCAACATTGTGTTTCCGACTGGCACCACGTTTCGTTTCGAAACATTGGTTTTTGTCGCCGATGAAAAATGTTCTTTAGCCCATCGTCCGGAGTTTCTAGAAGCTTTTTCTCAGATCTCGTTTGAGATGCCTACTACGATTGAGATTCTCAGTGTTTCACTCACGTCTTGACCATCTGTTGGTTCTTCAAAGGATCAATTGAAGCAGGTACCAACCCAGTCTAAGGTGATTCTTAACCTTGTAAATGGCAAGTTCTCTAGGCTGGGGCTGGGATGCTACAACTCTAGTAGCGACGGCGACAATGACTGCGCTGACGATGATTTCGGCTTCGATGAGGATTATCCTTCAAGAATGAGGTATCTGGAGTGAAATCGCAACATTAAGATGCGACAGATCAATGTGGCTGAGAGAAATGATCCAATACCTTCTGCTGGGTCATCGAGTAATCTTCCTACCATTGGTTCTAGTGCACACATGACCAACTTGTCGGGTCCCCAGTTAAAAAATCTACAAACTGATTTTAAAGCTACTCGTCTCCAAACAATCCTAGAGTGCATGCAGCATTTGGCAGCTGACGATTCGCCCTTGGCGCCACTGGTCTAACAAAGATTGGAGATTGCGGGTTGCATAAGCCTGCTACGCCGTCAAGTCAAAATCAACCTAAGGCTTCACGCCGTGGCAATTCTCATGGAGGTATATCCTTCTGAAGAGCACCCTCTGCTTCGGCCACATCTCTCAGCAGGGACACCGTATCTCTGTCGGAGATTTACGGCATAGCCTCGACAGGCAACGAAGTCAAAGGGGTCAATCTGGTGAACACCCGCACGGACATGATGCGCGCAATGACATTGATGCCAACAGGCGTCATAGAGAGGCAGCCGAAGTTGCTCCTCATCGGGCTCGATCGAGCTGGAGCTCATTTAAGGCTCTTGCTCCAAGTGTTCATCAAGTTCGGTGGCCTGAGAAATTCAAGCCAGCCCCGATCGAGAAGTATGACAGATCATCAAATCTTGAACAATTCCTCTAGGTTTACTCTACGGTTATAGAAGCCGCTGGAGGAGATTATATAGTAAAGACTAATTAATTGCCTACTGCTCTGTCAAGACCAGCCTGATCGTGGCTGGTGAATCTTCTTGAGTCCACGTTCCGGACTTGGAATCAGCTCTACGCAACCTTCATCGGGAATTCCAGGGGACCTTTGAAAGGCCTTCGACAGCGAAAACCCTTCAGGCCATCAAATAAAAGCCCGATGAGAGTTTTCAAGATTATGTTAAGAGGTGCAGTCAGACGAGAAATTATATTCCTCATATTAAAGATCTGGATGTGATTATATCCTTCAGAGAAGGAGTATCTGATGTGTACACCGTAGAACGGTTAGCCATCGAGGAACCACGATCAGTGGGCCTCTTGTTAAAAGCCAAAACCTGCATCAAAGCATCAGAAGCTCGAGCCCGGATTACGAGAGAAGCCAAGACTAAGAGCTCTCGCAAAAAATCTGATGATCGATAGCTCAATGTCGCTAAAAAAGAAGGTAGTGAACGTAATGAAAAAAAAACGACCCTTCGACAGACCCAAAGATGCACAGAAGTGGTGTCCATTTCATCGGTTCAGGTAACATAACTTCACTGATTGCACTTATTACATTGATTAAAAGAAAAAAATATGTTTCAGAAACTTTGACAGCACCTCGACCCGAGGCTCCGGCCAGTGGCCTTGGAGGGTCGAGGAGGAAGATGAAGAAGAGTTCTCTGAAGTTAATATGATCTTTGGTGGATGTACTACGGTTTTATCTAAAACCCAGTACAAGAAGTACGAGCGGTAAGTTCTCAATGTCTTTCCTGTTAGCAAAAAGATGCGGTGGCATGAAGTCCTGATCATATTCGACCCTGAAGATCATCCGAAGACGGAGCTGTCAACCAGAAACTTGCCGTTCATCGTCAAGATACCAATCCACCGCAGTAATGTTGCCAAAACTCTCGTCGATATAAGTGCAGCCTTGAACCTCCTCATGAAGCATACTTATGAAGAAATAGGTTTGTCATTAGCAGCATTGCAGCCTGTGGATGAAAGATTCCACATAGTCATTCTAGGTGTTTTATCAAAGCCCTTAGAAAAGATTGATCTGACCATTGCTTAAGGTCACGAAGACAACAAGCATCGAGAAGTCCTCACCTTCGAGGTGTCGGATTTTGATTTGGCGTACAAATGTATTCTCGAGAGGTCATTTCTTCTGAAGTTCATGGTTGTTGTTCATTCAGCGTACGCCACGATGAAGATGCTAAGACCCTTAGGGGTCATCACGAACGTCTCTGATCTTAAAGAGGCAGTCAAGTGCGACATCAATTCCTTGACTCATGCAGGTCACTTCAAGCAAGGAGTATTGGAAGCCAGTTCTTCCAAGCAAGCTTGAACAAATGGTGGTGCGGTACTTTTTGTACCAAAACCCACTATCAAAGTTCTAGAAGTGCTGGTTCCAGAAGTCTTGGCTTTTGAAGAAGAAATTGTGCTGCCACCAGCACCGAACAAGAATATTCCGCTAGACCCTAATGAGCCAGCGAAGGAAGTTGTCATTGTGGGTTCCTTATTCTCAAAATAGGAACTAGCGCTCATCACTTTATTTCGGGCAAATGCCAATGTCTTTACATGGACACAATCGGACATGCTCGGGATCTCTAGGGAGGTGATTGAGCACAAGTTAAAGATTGACCCGGTTCTCAAGTCGATCAAGCAAAAAGAATGGAGGTATACTTCAGATAGGCGCGACGCCATTCGTGAGGAAATCACTAGGCTATTACAAGCCTGGTTCATTAGAACAGTAGGTTATCCTACATGGTTAGCAAATTCTATATTAGTAAAAAAGCCAGATGGTTCATGGCGGATGTCCTAAATATGAGTATCCTCTGCCTCGAATTGATCAGATTGTGGACTCAATGTCCACCAGTAAATTATTGAGTTTTCTTGATGCTTACTCCGGCTATCATCAAATCAACATGCGAGTTGAAGATGAAGAAAAAACTGTATTCATCACTACTTTCGGAGTTTATTGTTATGTAAAAATGCCGTTCGATCTCAAAAACACCGAGGTTACGTATCAAAAATGTGTCCATATCATTTTTGAACACCAAATCGGAATAAATGTTGAAACATATATCGATGACATCGTTGTGAAGTCAAAACAGCGGAGGGATCTGCTTACGGATCTCACTGAGGCTTTCGATAATCTTCAAAAGTTTCGGATGAAGTTAAACCCGAAGAAGTGTGTCTTCGGGGTATCTTCTGGCAATCTGCTGGGATACATGGTCTCTGAAAGAGGGATTGATGCAAACCCGAAGAAGGTGAAAGCTATTAAACAGTTGCAACCATCTCGAACTCGAAAGGAATTTCAGAAGCTAGCTGCCATGATGGTTGCCCTTAGTAGATTCATATCACGATCGAGAGAAAGAGGTATGCTATTTTATAAGCTTTTACGCAAACAAGATGGATTTCAATTGGATAGTCAAGCGGAAGCGGCTTTTTTTAGAGCTGAAGCAATATCGCAAGAATATGCCTACCCTGGATTCACCAACTCCCGAAGAAGAGTTGTTGCTTTATGTGGCAGCTTTAGATTCGGTGGTTAGTACTGTTCTGACAGTAGATCGGGTCAATGATCAAAGAAGTTCAGTTCAGTCACCAGTGTATTTTGTTAGTGAAATCTTAAATGATGCTCCAACAAGGTACTCACAAGCTCAGAAGTTGTTATATGCCATGCTGATGACATCTCAAAAGCGGAAGCATTATTTTTTGGCACATCTGATCAAAGCAGTATCTAATCGCTCACTCTCTTGCCTTTTATACAGTAGAGATGCTGCTGGACGCATATCTCATTGGGCAATAGAGTTGAAACAATTTCATATAGAGTTCATACCTCGAAGAGCCATCAAGAGTCAAGCTTTAGCGGATTTTATTATTGAATGGACCTCATCTGGTCCTCAAGATGAAGAGGCATTGCCCGATCATTGGGTGATGTATTTTGATGGTTCCTTTACTCTAAAAGGGGCTGGGGCTGGTGTTGTGCTGAAACCTTGCGAAAAGGAGCGTTTGAAGTATGCCCTTCAGTTGAAATTTAAAGCCACCACTAATATTGCAGAATATGAAGGCTTGATTGATGGCCTACGCATTGCTAAGTCCATGGGCATCAAGAGATTGCTGATTCGAGGTGATTCTCAATTGGTGGCCCGGCAGATCCATAAAAAGTTTGAATGCAAGTATGAGAGGATGGTTGCGTATTTAGAATCTGTTCGGGCAATGGAAAGTTCTGTCGACGGATTTGAAATCCGATACTTTTCTCGATTGGATAACCAACATGCAGATCATCTCGCCTGGTTGGTCTCTTCCCGATCAGCAGTACTCGATGATGTTATTATTGAAGAAATCTTACAGGCATCTGTGTTGCTTAAGGTGCCCACTAGAGCTCATGAAATATCTTTGCTTGATCTTAACGAGCTCGAAGATTGAAGATACTCGATCAGAGTATTCATCGAAGGTAATCCAATTACATATGATGATCCAGCAACTGAGCGTATTGCTCGAATTGCCAAGAATTACACTATTATTGATAAAGTATTATACAAAAAAGGAAGAAATGGGATGCTGATGAGGTATATCTCTCAAGATGAAGGTATGCAACTGCTCAATGATATACATGGAGGAGTTTATGGCTCATAATTCTGATAGAACTTTGGTTGAAAAAACATTTCGCCATGGGTTTTACCGGTCGACATCAAATCAAGATGCTACTGATCTAGTACGCAAATGCAGTCACTGTCAAATTTTCCAGCATCAAATAACTAAACATGCTAGTTCTCTGTATACCATCCATCTATCCTGGCCATTTGCTATCCGGAAAATCGATATCATCGGTGTTTTGCCCAAGGGACAGAAAGGATATAAGCACATTATTGTGACTATTGCTACCTTTATCAAGTGGATAGAAGCTGAGCCACTGGTGAACATTACTTAAGAAGCTGCAACCAAGTTTTTGAAGGGAATTGTTGTGCGCTTTGGAGTTCAAAAGCGGATCATCACAGATAATGGAACCCAGTTCAAAGAAAATAAATTCCAGCGAAGCTGTGCTGACTTTGGAATACAGCACTCAGTCTCTTCGGTAGCTCACCTGTAAACCAATGGCCAAGTTGAAAGAGCCAACAGTTTGATCATTCAAAGGATGAAGAAGGGAATGCGAGAAAAGATAGAAGTTAGAGGAAGAAATTGGGTCCAAGAACTGCCTACAGTATTGCCTCCGGAAGTGTATTTGAGTTATTATCGAGTGTTGCATTTTACAGAAAAAAGTCAAGCCGAAGCAAGAGATATGGATCTTACCTTATTAGAAGAGTACAGTAGAAGAGTACAGAAGACAGACAGTGATAAAAATAGAGATATATCAAGCCCTGCTGCGCAAGCACTATAACAAAAAAGTTGTGCATCGTATTCTGGAGGTCAGAGATTTAGTCCTCAAGAAAGATATTAACACCACAGATATACACAAATTTTCTACTCCTCAGGAAGGGCTTTACATCATAGTCGATCAAGTATCTCATGGGGCTTACGTACTGGCTCACACATTCGACCCTATTCATAATATTGGTCGATCTCTCGAACTCGTATTCCGGTCGTCGACAAATATAATCTCTCAATATGAAAGTTTGTAGACATCGTCTATTCCACTTTTGTTGTCACAAATTCTATCTCTAGTGGAAAGGACAGTAGATCCATCTATCTTCGTTTGTTTTGAAATTTGCTTTCTATTAGACCCACACTCTGCACCTCCACACAGCGCTGCAGAGCAACTCCAACTCCCACAGCATCAACGCGTCGCTGTCCCTGTCAAAGACCCCTAAACTTCACTCAGCACTAAGCGCTGACTCCAACACCAGTAGCAGCAACTCAAATTGCTGCTATCCTCTTATCTCTATGGTGTTACACTTCAATTAAAATTCTAATCGTGAGAGAAAATAAGAGATACATGTTGTTACAATACTTTTTCTTTTCTGAACTTGTTTAAACGCCACCTATTACTTTCTTGCCACCTTGATACATCATCAGAATCTGTCTAGATATGAGCAAGCGGCAAGGCACTGTGATGTAAATTGACTCCTTTATTTATTCAGTTGGAATTAGTTTTGGTTTCGTTCAAGTCAAAAAAGCATCATGCAAAGGTTAAATTAAAGTAATAATTGTGTAAATTTGTTTTTCTATATCTCAGCTTTTATTAATAGATGTTGTCATATTTATATCCCTAAATATAAGCATTTCTTGTTTTATTCAGAGTCAAACTCTTTTAACTTTGACCATTACTAATATAAAATTAATGATGTTTTATCATATATAGATTATGTTATTAGATTTTTCATGAAACAAACTTTCATAATATGTAACTTTTTATATTAAAAATTATTTAAATTTCTAGATATTATTAGTCAAAGTTGATAGAGTTTGTCTTTGACTAGATCTAAAAATTTTCTACTTATATTTGGAGACAGAGAGAGTAGCTGATTAATTGGATATGGTGAAGAATAAGCTATTTTTCACCTAGGTGAATAATAGAAAATTTAATATTTATATCAAAATATATAGTAATATTTATCATACTTCTTAATAAGACAAATACTAGTTAAAAATATCTAAGAACAGGGAATATTAAGTTTCGCCGACGCGAGGTTAGGGGACAGAGTGATAAGGGGGACATGGCACGTGGGCTCCATGGTTACTTGGCACGCAATAGTTGGCTACCAGAGCAAGACAGATCGGATCTAGGGAAATGTGCTAGAGCTGTAGTTAACTTGATTAAATTAGTAAACAAGATAGTTTGCACACAATACTTTTTCTCCCTAAAAAAACAAGAGTTCAAAAAACAATCCTAATTGACACTGGATATGTATCAGACTTAATTTAAGCACAAGGACGGACTCCCCTCCCTTATTCTCAAGGAAATCCGCAAACACGCAGACAAGATAAGATGCATAAAGAAATTCCAAAACTGCAATCTTTGCCTTAAGCATGCAGCATAAATAGATTATTCTTATGCAAGCAACGCAATAATGCCTGTCTTATCACGTGTCCTGTACCAGCGCATATCTAGGTCATATTCCGCCTTTTCGTCGCAAAGTGAAGTCTTTCCAAGATTATCAGGTTACTCCTACATTCTTCTCTTTTTTTAAAATAAATGTTAATTCTCTTACTACGTAGGAGTAGTACACAAGAATCTCAGCTCACCAGAAACTATATTCCCGTGAAAGTTTTTTTTTTCCTTTTCTTCAGTGCCTCCTGAAATATATTTGCGTCTCATGAAAAAGGATTACTGAAGGCTGGACAATTCTATAGGCTAGCTAAAGTACATCCTTTATACTCCCTCCGTCTTTCAACTAATATACTCACATATCCTTAAGATAATAATTTTATTTTAAAAATAAATTAGACTTACTTTCATAACAACAACAATATAAAAACAGAAAGAGTATAATTTTTCAAATCTCACGAGACGATTTGACACTGAATTGAAGTATGCGCATATATATTCCGAAAAGATTCTCGGGCGTGGATCCAATAGAGAGCGTATTGAGCTACTATTATATGCATCAATTAGTTGATTTTAAAAATTTAAAATGATGAAAAAAGATGGACAATTAACTTCTACTGCGACAGAGCGCACCCATTTCTCTCATGCGTGACAACCGTTGCAGGCAGCACAGTGGGAAAGCATGGCTGGGGGTCCGCATGAATGAAAGCGCATCGATCGATCGGAGACGAAGACGGAGAGAGGAGGGTCGGCCGGGGGAGAGAAAGAAAGCGCATCGCAGCACATGGGCGCGCACGAAGCACGACGGCATGGCGGCCGTGGGTGGTGCATGCCTAGGTCTAGCAGCAGCACTTGACCCTGCATAGTCGACTGCACATGCATGGAGATATGGGCGTGACCACGCAGCAGTCCTGCCGCGAATGCAGGCAGGCACGCACGCACGGGCATTCCGAGTCCTGGTGAGCTGAGCTGGTCCATGACCATGAGGTGGCTAAGCTGAGTACAGGTGGCTAAGCTGAGTACAGTTGCAGACTTGCAGCTGTGATGGACTTGACCGGTGGCGATTGGATGCCGGGTTGGGCGGGTCCGTGTGGGTCTCTCTGCCGGAGGTGCCGCCCGGGATCTGCGGGGGAGCTGCTAGCTCGCTCATTGCATTGCAGTCTCTCTCTCTCTCTCTCTCTCTCTCTCTCGTCCCGAGGCCGAAGTGCAGTAATGGGCGCCCTCGTGGCCGACACGTCCAGGCACGCGACACCGGTACGTGTCCGCGATCTCTCCCGCTCGCACGCGCACGCACATGCACGCGCAGCGCAGTTCGCGCCACACGTGCGATACGAAGCCGCCGCCCGCACGCACACACTGACACGCGCGCAACCCGCAGCAGGCCCGCACTCACCACCGCACGGCCATGAAGTTGCCGGTCCCATACTCCCATGACAGTGCTCCGCCGAGTTCACAGCCGAGAAGCTAGCCACTGACGATTACTCCAAGAGGTGGAGTGTTACAGCTTGGAACGTCTGTATCCTTTCCTTGCCGAGGAGATCAAGAAGGTGTTGATCGGTGTCAGGAAAACGGGAAGTGATCACCAGTGGAGGGAAAAGTGGTTGAAGCCGGATCCTGGATTTCTTGAAATTGTTTGTGAAGAAGCTTTCAATCCAGTCACAAACACAGGAAGCGGTGGGTTTGTCATCGGAGACGATCGATGACGGAGAGGCGGTCTTTGCCGGGCGGGGCTGCCTGATGACGCGTTGCTCACGGATGTGATAGCAGAGCTTCTAGCCTTAGGATGGGAAACATAGAGCTTGAAATCGATGCGCACCCTTAGATCGACAAATTACCGGGATGAGTCGGCCACTTTGAACAGTTCCAGTGGGCTGGGTATTCAAATTGAATCAAATAAGACCTCCTGGAAGAAAAAAGGTACATAAAGGAGTACCTAACAGGTGACGCATGACACGGTACCATCAGTAACACATCTTTGTAACCAAGAACCATTGACACTCCACATGAAAGACAGCCACGCAACAACAACCTATCGGTTTTACCTGAAGCATGCATGCCCTTTTACATCCTTTGATTTGTTGATGTAACCACCGATGGCGACCTAATGGTGTCTTCATGTGCGCATCTAATTTACCCTCTACTTATTCAACTTTCAGCTAGGTGCTATTGTAGAGCTATCAATGAGCCAAACTCAAGCGGGCCTAGCCCATCCAGGCTCGAGCTCTGAGTCCAACTCAGTCAAGCTCGAGCGAGTGTAATTTGAGTTGAGAGTTTACAGTTGAAATGAAGCTTGACTCGGTTCCAACTCGAGCATGTTCGAACTCAGCTTAGTTTAATCTAGCTAACAAAAAAAATATATAATCAATATAAATTAAAGGTTGTTTAGGAAATAGCTATTAAAATAAAAAATGATTAGTATCTTAATGATTATTATCGAGAGCGTGACCAAGCTCGAGCTTGATATGCTCGTGAGCTTTACACTATACTCAAGTTCAGGTCATTTAATTTTTGAGCCGAGCTCAAACCGATCTTTTAACGGGCTGGACTAACGTAGCTCGTGATCCTAGTAGATTGCCTCTTTGACGACCATAGTTCTACACGACAACTTGTGCTCCTCTTTTCTTCCGCTGATGTTAGTGCACCGAATTAAACAACGATGAAATTGCCTTCTTAGTTGGATCATTGACCTTTGAGACGGCGTTAAATATATCTAAAGTGCCTTTATCATGTCGACATCTGCAACATTTATATAAAATATGATCAATAAGGTGACAAGGACAAGTTGCGTATAAAACTAAGACCATTTTATCTCATTCTTTTATGATTAGGTAGCTACCAGGGCAGTTGGTCAACTTGGACAGCCAATTAATCAAGCAATGGTTGCATTGCACAAGCGTAATAAATTCAATGAACAGGTACACATATAATGCACATTATACATTTGGTCCATCATAAGTCTCTTTCTGCTGACTCTTTAATTTCTCTCTGTTATATAACAACACACTAAAACTTGGTTGTAGATTTTGATTTTGTTAAGAGGGAGCTAGTAAACTATTTGGAACATTCTTCGTAAGGTTGCTGTAGTTTCGTTTTCCGTATGTATATGATCCCATTTTTTCTTCATATTTAGGGTGCGACTTGGTAGGCGCACATATAAAGTTTAATTTTCTTAAATTTTACATAGATATGATGGCTATATAAATCTCTAGGTCACTGCTAACAATGCTCTAAAATGTGAACTGTGTTGGTCAATTTCAGAGATAGTTTCGGCACAGATTCCAATATAATTGAGCACCTCACTAAGATAAATTCAGTACTTATGGGGATCATAGTAGTTGCATAT